>CAOGCB010932694.1:0-10225 GCA_948266635.1 Cnidoscolus chayamansa | reverse complement strand
AATTTCCATGAATTTGATGCTTTCTATCAAGAGCTCATCGATGAACACCTCGATCCAAAGAGGGAGAAGCCCCAGTATGAGAACATTCTTGACGTTTTACTTCAACTCTGGAAGGATCGTTCTTTTAAAGTTCAACTAACGTTTGAGCAAATCAAAGCAATTCTCGTGGTAATGAAAGCTGATCTCAATGTTTTATTACTGATATGACTATTGCTGACTCTCCCTGACCTCACACCCTTCATTCCAACACTTATTTTTATTTCTATGTAGGACGTATTTGTTGCTGGGACAGACACAAGTGCTGCTGCTGTGATCTGGGCAATGAGTTTTCTAATGAAAAATCCTCCAAAAATGGAAAAAGTTCAAGATGAAATTAGAGGCTTAATCGGAGAAAAGGGTTTTGCAGATGAAGAAGATATTCAACAATTGCCTTACCTTAAAGCTGTGGTGAAAGAGACAATGAGACTACAACCAACAGTTCCATTACTAATCCCAAGAGAAACACTTGACAAGTGCGCTTTAGGTGGGTATGACATACCTGAAAAGACCCTAGTTTACGTGAATGCATTGGCAATTGGGAGAGATCCTGAAGCTTGGAAAAACCCATTGGAGTTCTGTCCAGAGAGATTTATGGGTAGTGATATTGACATGAAAGGACAAGATTATGAGTTAATACCATTTGGGGCTGGTAGGAGAATTTGTCCAGGAATATTTATGGGAATTGCCAATGTGGAGCTTTCACTCGCTAACCTTCTTTACAAATTTCATTGGGAGATGCCTGATGGGATGAAAAGGGAGGACATAGACACCGATCATGTTCTGCCAGGCATTACCGTTCACAAGAGGGACCATCTCTGCTTGATGCCTAAGAAATATATGTAATGTCATCATATATGCATAGATGATTAGGCACCACATTGAGAACAATTACTCTCATTTAATAGGCTATTACTATAACTTCTCATTTATTATTATACGTCTTTTGCAATGTAATATTACAAATATTTTAGTAACATTGACAATTACTTGATAAAGAATTTGGTAATTTTATTTAAAAGTATAAAAAAAAATAAATCATCATTTCTCTTAATAGAAACATATCCAATTTATGGAATTGGTTTAACCCAGTGTTATTAAAGGCGTCAGGCGTGGTGTGGCGACTTAACCTTGCTTTCCTGCAGGGCGCTTCTGCTTGAGGCACGTGCCTCTGGGGCAGTGGTGCCCTGACAAGGGGCATCTAAGGCATCGCCTCTCTTAAAACACTGCTCTTTTCTTTTCTTTTTTTCTTTTTTTTTTGTTTTTTACATATTTTAAAATAAAACTCCCCATAAACTTTTACATATTTTAGCCCTTCAACCACATTAGTTTATGTTAGTGTTACTATGGGCATGGATCTTCATGAAATGTTGTATGTGCTTGCAGTACAATACTAAAGATAGCTCAGACAGACTTGCATAAGCCCAGTAACGGCCTAGACTGATTGCTTCTCTTACTGAGGAAACTATAGTAAAAGTTGCATGAAACAGTCCAGTATAAACTGACCTGACGTGAGATGTATGCTAGTCTCTTGAAATGAAACACTATTTAGAGGTTTGTATATAAATGTTAATAGAACTTTACTATCCTATTTCTTTCTGAAATTCAATTTCCTCCTAAAATCCTTCTCACTTAGTCTCCCGATTTCCAATTTCAGGCTTGTCAATCTATGCTTTGCATGCAAAATTTATTGCTCTCAAGGTTGAAATCCATATGATTTTATTGTATTCCTCGTGTTGTGCTAATCCCTCAGATGCATTTGAAACCAGAGGAAATGGAGAACGAGTGTGTATGAACTGTGGATGTGTGTTTTTGTAACTGACTATAACTTCCAGTAATTGTTGCATTCAGCATGCTGAATCACAAAACTTATTGAAAATTATCCACATGTGACACATAGAAATTGATTTATTAACCAAATCCAAAGACCTTCCAACGCACCTCATTGTCTGTTCCATGTCCAAGCTTGACCATACTGTGGAAGGCCAATTTATATAAGGCGATCGAGCAAAAGTATAATCCAGAGGGTTGATATCTAGAAATAAACATATTCATGGTGAAATACAGAAACACAATATATCAATTAATGTCTGTAAATAATCATACACATATCTTTTGCTTCTCAATTTGAAAATGCAACACAACCCATGGATAAAAAATAAAAAAACTACATATGCCTTGTGTATAAAGTATAAACATAGAAAATGCATCTCTTTCAAGCAAAAGTTCTTGAGTTCACTGTCAAAACTAAGAGGAAAAGAGGCATTAAAATTTTATTCAAAACTGAATTTACCATTTTTTGCTGAACCAGAACCTAATTGCCCATGTTTATTCCAGCCAAATGCTAGGGATTGACCATCCTCTGTGATCACTACAGTGTAGCTCCTTCCTCGTTCAGCTCTAATGATTTTATACCTTCAGAACAACCAGTAGTGCATCAGATGCTGGCCACAAAATGTTACCAACATTAAAAGTTATAAAAGGTCTATAAAACCTTTTTGATTCAAAATAAGCAAAAAAGCAAACTGCAAAAACAAAAAAGAAAATCAACTTTACAAGCAAACTGCAAAAAAATGTCGACGCCGACGAGAGGACGAAGACGGGTAGGAGAGACCAAGTTGCATTCCTGCACAGCTTTCTTGCGACCAATAGTATCCCAACAAGTGGCACCACAAAACAATTGCTCCCTAGCCTTCTTATCGTCGTCGACCTTCTTCTCCGTTTCAACCGCCTACATTTACACACAAATAGTATGAGAAAAAGAAAATGGTAACGAGTAGGACAGATCTAACAGCTAATATTTGAAATGAGGTGAATCAACGGCTGGGATGAGGTAAAAATGGCGGGAAAAGGAAGTTATCGGCTAGTTAGGGAGGATCCGAGCAATTGGGGTTTAAGCTTCAAAGTGGAGGAGGAGAAGAGCGAAAACCTAAATCCGAAATGGAAGCATGAGAAATGAGAAAATTGATAAAAAGGAATTGCTTTTGATAAAGCTGCTTTTTTTTCTTTTTTTTTTTTTTTCTAATTCAACGTGTTTATAATGAGCTTATGGTCTTAAGAGTAAAAAATATGTTAATAATTATAAAATTAAATATATATATCAAAATTTAATGAGTTATTTCATAAATATATTTATTTAATTATAAATTTAATAAAATAAATATTTTAAAAATATTTAAAAATTAACTTAATAAAAATTCATTTTTCTCTGTCTATTTATTAAAAATTATATTTATTTATATTATTTTAATTTTAAATAATAATAAATAAAATTATATACAGTATAAAATTTAATCATATTTACATTATTTAATAATAAAATTAAATATATGAATTATTTCCATTTTTATATATAGAAAAGTAGAGATTTAAGTAGAATTTAACTCACTTCACATTTTATAACTAATATATATTTTTCCTACCCCAGCATATTGAATTTATAAAGTTAATTTTTATGAAAGGCGATTTTCATGATGTTTTCAATAGCAAAATTATGAAATTGCAATTGAGAATTATAGAGAATTGAATTTCGCATTGAAAATTACAGAGTAAACAGAGAAGGAAGGCAATGTAACCCATGACAACAAAAGAAAAGCTAATGAAATGTATGAATCTCTATATATGACTTTATACCATGCTTTTCTCTAACCAGGGATAAGACAATGTGCAATAAACAGATGATGCTTAATCATCTTAACTGTTCTTCTGTTACTTATGTTGATGTTGCTGTCTCAGTTGTTGCAATTCTTTCTGCTGTTCTTGTTGAAACTGATATCTGTTTAGTTGAGTGGGTGTGAGTTGCTGAAGCTGCAACTTCAACATCTGATGATTAATGTAAACCTGCTTATGAGTATCTACCCTGTGTTCTGCAGCAGTGAGCCGAAGGTGTTGAACCTCTGCGACTAATGATTCGTTTAAAGCTGCCATATACGATAGGCCAGATGCGATAAGTAAATCTGGTAATACCAAGTAGCTTATAACATCCACAGGATTCTAATACAGCAAAATAAAGTTTGATAAATTATAGTAGTGGGGACTGATACAATTGAGATGCTGAAGGGGATAAGGAGGGAATCAAATTTGCAATCCCCAGAATCACTCCCCAAGATTGAATTGAAGAAAAAAACATAGTTTCAGAAAGAAATGAAATGATAAATTATGCACGACTACATTCAATGAAAATGTAAAATACTACAGATATGAGAAATTTTCAAGTTCTCTCTCTGTCTTCAAAGAATGATAGTTAGTACAATGCAACAACAGCAATAAACTAAGGCAGGAAAAAAATAGCCACTTTACCAATAACTGTAATCAGCCCAGGTATATTCCTCCCTCGTAGGCATAGATTCAAGACCGTCTCAGAGAGCAGAACTTATATGCAACTATTATTTTCTTCTTTTAGCCATTATAGTTGTTGAAAACTTGATGAATATGAATATTTACTGTTGTGTTCTTACTAGCTCTAAACAGTACTATTAGAATTTATGACTCAGATTCAATTTGATTCTCCATCCTAGCAATTGAAATCTACGGAGTGAATCCTGAATGTATCTCAATCATGACTGATTTGATTGATTCATTTTCTAAAGAGTTGTTAGATTAGATCCTATAACTTCACTTCATTGTTAATATATAATTTTCACATAAACCCTTTACTTCATTTTTACTGGATCTTCAATTGATACCTATGGCTCTAAATATTGTAAAAGATTGACAAGGCCATCAGCATGAATCATGACAAGCTTAGCTATTTTTCTTTGACCAAAATGTTTGCACGAATGCGATTCATTGTCGAACAAAAGGCAAGATTCTTCTCTGCTTATTTTCCAGACCATTTGAATCAATAAGTAGTAACTTACAAAATCGGAAATAGCTTGCCTCCAAGTCCTTGTGAGCACACAAGGAGCACACAAGGCCAAAGAAAATGCTCACTGCAAGCAATCTAGTAATCAAACTAAAGCATTGCAAGGAGCCAGAAAAGACACGTACAAGAACTACATGTTTGCACTCAATGTAATAAATCTAACAAATTAACTACTGATATGACTTATGAAAACATTTTCGAACACAATAGTCATGAAAAAATAATTGTTTGCATGAGAAGCCGGCAATACAAAAAAGAAAATATACCATCTTTAAGTTTGGCTTGTTGTTCCATTGCCTGAAGACGGAATTTCAATTCATTGTTCTGGCTTGTAAGAGCTGCAGAATCTCGCTGTAGTGTAGAGAAGTAACTATATGATGAACATAAATGAAAAATAAAAACAAATAGGAAGATTTAGATACATTCTAGTACCTGTAATACTGTAACCTGAGCAGACAACGTGGTTGCTTCTGTCTGCAAAGTTTGCACCTTGTGCTCTAATTCTGAAATGTATCTCATTTTCCGCTCTTTGGAGCGGGCGGCTGACATTCGATTGGCTAATATCCTGAAACGAAACAAATCAAATTTGGGTAAATATACTCAATGAGTCAAAGTCATATTTGATTAGCTATATACATTATATATTATACACACCTTTTGGCACGCTTGGGGTCAAGCATTGCAATCTCTGCAAGTTTCTCATTTGCCAAGATCTTTTTCAGCTCTTCTTCAGTGAATTCAGCATTTCCAAACTCAACATTGAACTTGGCCAACTTTCCATCTACTAAATTTGTAGGCGACTGCTGGCTCCCTTGATCCTTGTCAAGGGAAGGAAATTTTGAAGACTCAATATCAAACTGCAAATTTCCCATGTAGCTATCCATTGAAACACTTCTATGATGACGTGAAGCTCGTGCAATATCTCCATCAGCACTTCTCTTGAGCCCTTCTTTTACTCTACTTTCCACTTCGTTATCACTGCTTTCAGTTCCATTTGTCTTTGTGCCACTTGCTCTGCTATCCAAATCCTTATCCTCAGTACCAAATGAGTTCACTGTATCCATATTATCAAAATTAATGCAAGCATTTAACAAGTCATCCACAACCTCTCCCTCAGATTTCCCATCTACAATGCTATTTCCATCCCTACTCCACTCCAATTCTGGTTTTACCAACTCGCTCGATTTTTTCATCCCTGAATTTTCCCTTCCAGAAAAGGAACGATCCAAAGCTGCTCGACTACCAATAGGTATCAGCTGAGGGGAAGATTGGATCATTGCAGAGAATCCTAAAGGAACAGTATCACTCATTGAACGCCTATGTCCTCTGCGATGAGGCAAACCCTCATTGACCCGTAAACCAGTAGTTCCTGTAACTTGAGAAGGAATCGGCATTATCCCATGAGAACCCTCAGTACCTCTATCTTCCATGGAAATATCAGTGAAAACAGGATGAGATTGATTGGACCCAGATGACAAGCAAGGGAAAGGACTCAATGGAGGCAAGCAATCAAGAGAAAACACAGCCGATTGAGACAAGGACCTCGAATGAGACAGCCCTCGGTTCAAATTCTGCGAACCCGACAGAGTTGCCATAATCTGAGGATTATTTGGGTGAGAAGGTGGCACACCGATTCTCTTGGTGGTATCAGGAACAAAATTAGGCGAAGATCGACGCATAGCAGAGCCACCCATTTGAGAAACACCAAAAGAAGTAAATGGTGATTGAAGTATCTGCATACCAGCATCACTTTCACTTTCACTTCCAGGGCCACCCTCCATTTCAAAACGCGGGGAGGAAACCTCTGGAGCTCAAAAAAGCAGCAAATCAGTAGACCACTTCCACTAAAGCTGATAGATGAATAGAAACCCTACATAATTTCTGCTTGAATCAATAAATAGTTTGGAAAACAGAAAACAAGAAAAGGGTTACAATGAATCTAAGCAACAAAGATGTTGGATAAAAGAATTGGGTCTGTGGCGGTAATTACACAGGACGTTCACGAAGTTATTGTCCAGAAGCAGAACATGGGACACAACAACTAACAAAGCTGAAATTTTTTAGTCATTTACGGTGCATGTATCAGTCAACATGGGCTTGACGATTCCTCTCACAAGCCCATTTCAGGTTTTTTTAGGCCCTCTCCAAATTAAAAAATCAGTTCCTTCCATCCCTAACACTCCCTATAAATTGAGAAAACACTCCTCCACCGTCACAAGTCTTTCCTTTTCATGGAGCTAAAACCCTAGTTCTAGCTCAGAATCGCCGTTTCTTTTTTACTGTTCAGCTTTCGAATCACAATTAGGCATTTCATTTTCTTGGACGCTTTTTTCTTTTAGAATTGCATTTGAAGAGGGCAAATGATGAATGATATGCCGAATCGTTGAATGCTCAGATGTCTGATTTGGGTATTTATGATTTTTGGTTTTTAATAGGAAGATCTGATGCCTTGCTAATTTTGTTTTATTATTATCATTATTTTCTTTAATTTGGGGATTGTCTCCTGTTGGTCCTTACAGTGTTGTGTGTGATGAGAACGTTAATTATCACACAGTTATCCCTGTCTGATACAATTCTGTGCTGATTGTTTGTGATCTGACACAAACACTGTGGGTTTTGATCATCGAACTCTCAAAAGAAGTTCTGCTGTTTTTAATGGATTCTCTATTTCCAATGCTGGTGGTTTTGAAATTTTTTTTTTTAATTTTTAAATAATATTTGCAGGCAAGTATCGCATCTTGTTTTACGATTTTGGTAAACCTTTGAACTTATTAGTTTGGTTACTTCTCTGTTCAAACAGGTGTGAAAAACTAGTTCCAGGAAGCCAATACTTGTTCTTATTGATTGAAATTAATCCGGATTTATCTGTTTTTGAAAGGGTGAATTATAAACTCAGATACAAAAAAAAAAAAAAAAAACCTGATAGCTGAACAAAACAGCCTAGTGATCATGATAACTCGAAAGTGATTAAACAAGGTAAATATTCAAAATTATAAATAATTAAATAATCGCTTTAATTAAAATTATAAGAAATAACAGCAAAAAGGAATTAAGACATATCAGTACATTCTCTAAAAATCTAGAGACTTAATAATATGTATGCAGTAATAATGTCATATATCCTAGAAATTTAATTTACATGGACTTTTTAAAATAATAATAAATAATCAAACAAAATCTGAAACAATGATCAAAACTTTCAGATGCCTACATGGCGGCTGGCTCCATCCTATTGTAAATTAACACTCCCCGCCCTGAGACGATAAACTTTACAATTTTAGTATTGTTACAAAGGATAATAAACTACTCAAACACACCTAAATAACAGCTTAATTCAACCCCAACAAACGAGAACAATTTGCTATAAATACAAGAGAATGTGGTTGGTGTCAGCTACCTGATAGCTTTGTGACTGTCATCAAATTATTATTTTCTCCCATAGCAAATATGAAAAATTGAGGATACATACAGCATACCTTAAGGATACATGCCATTTCTGTATTTTCTATCCAACCGTTCCTAATTCTTCTACTTGATCGTGATGTAGCGATTAGTCCCATGCTTGGCCCAGTGGTCCTTGAGATCAACTGGATTTGAGAGGTCATAGCCTTCAGCAGCAAGCCGGCTAAGTAGTTTGCTGAAAGCACTTCCACTCATCTTTCTTCCACCTACTCGGGCGTGCCGCTTATTTGGCACAGCAGGTAATGGATACACGGATAGTGAGGTTGTGCAACATGAAGACTGCCATCCACCATTTCCCCATTTATAGCACTGCCTAAACGTTCCAGTGCAAGAGCATACTGGTGCTGGCATGGTCGACTCATCAAATGCAATCTGGTTCAACCCCAAATCTTGACCTTTCCAATCGGACTTTGAGGAAACCAATTGCTTATTTAGATCATCACCTCCACCAACCATATCATGTTCATTCTTCCACTCATGTGATTTCTCGAACATGATCTTGTTCAAGTCTTCATTTTCCCTCTTAACCTTCCTTGGAGATTTGGAAATCTTTTTGTTAGGTGCCATCAACTTAGCATCTTTCACTCGTTTACCTCGCTGTGGCTTTGCAGCCTCACTGACAGGTGACATTGGGAAACTGTTGTTTGTCTGCATTTCCCTAGTATCATATGAAGCCTCATTTGAGTTGGGCACATGATGTGCATGCTGCTGTGGGTGGTGCATGTGCTTCACCCCACGTGAGATTTGGCATCCAGGCGGACATGAGGACATATTACCACTTGCCAGGGAGTTCTCTCGATATTGAAGAGCAGCAATAGCGTTATCTCTTTCCATTATGGCATTATTTCGCTCAGCAATAGCAGAGTCTCGCTGAAGTAATGCCATATCACGCTCCGCAATAGCTGCCTTCTTTTCCGAAATAGCCATATTTCTCTCATGAATAGCAGCATCTCTTTCAGCCATGATGGCCATTATCTGTTTCATTGAAGGCTGAGCTTGCATCAACCACTGCAATGAAAACACAGAATAACAACAATGAGAAACAGCCATTTTAATGCAACTACATTGAGTTTCTCTCTTTGATACAGGAATAAAGCACTATTGCTTAAATCAATAACCTCTACTAAAACAATCATTCCCGCTAACCATCTCAGACCCTAGGTTCAAAACAAATACTTGTTGCCTGCAGAAGATCCTTTAAGATACCTGACTCTGTGCTGTTTTATATGGGTCTGCTTTATGCCTTCCATTTTCACGATGCCCACTGTCATCCATTGCAGCTAACCAGTAGAAACAATTAGAGATGAAAATTTACAACCTCTACCTCAAGTCAATTGAATAGTATACAGTTACTTGGGGCTATAAATCCTGCATCCTAAAATATGGACAAAAAAGTCATTTGAAAATTCTTCTACAGAATATGACAGGAAGAAATGAGAAAGTAATTTGTAATTCCTCTAGTATGCCAAAACATTACCATGGGCATTCAGAATGAAGTAAAATGCTTCCCTTGTGAACTTTCCTGCACATGAAAAAGATTATTTATCCCACATCAAGAAAATAAATCTCCAAAAAAATTTAACAAAAGTATATAAAAATTGTAAAACAACATACTTCAATTATGCATCCAAAAGATTCTAGAATGAAAAAAAAAGGGAAGGGGGGGGGGGGGGGGGCGCGCGGGGGCGGGGGGTGGGCAGGCCCGAAAGTGTTAATATAAAATTATAAAAAAAAAAATTAATAAAAAAATTTTTTTTATAATTAATAAAAATTTATATTTATTATTTCAATCATTTTATCTTTTTTTTATTTTTGGTTGGGGGGGGGGGGGGGGGGGGGCCGGCGCGCGGAGGCTGGGGTAGG
>CAOGCB010930781.1:0-10820 GCA_948266635.1 Cnidoscolus chayamansa | reverse complement strand
TCAAGTGGGAGGCCTTTAACTCGGTGCCCACAAGGAGCCCACCCACATAGGTGAAACTCCCACACTGCGGCTGCCGAGGATCGAACCTTGGACCTTGTACCAACTCTGCCACTTGCTTACCACTAAGCTAAGCCCGTGCGGGCCGACCTCTTTCCTCCTCTAGCATGCAGAACCAACGCTCTACTCTAGGACGTTCCCCTGCTACGAAGTGCCCTTTCCACCAAAAATTAAATACTGAGTAAGAAAACGGTGTCGTATATGGAGAAAAAGCAAATTACTTGGCAGTTGGCGCTGCGTTTTCGCTTTACTGTGTGAACTTGCCCAGTGGCTCGCATTCCAGCACAGTTCAAAATTCAGCATTAAAGTCTCTCATCCCCCCCATTGTTTCTGCTGCCCACTAAACAGCACAATCCTTATTTACTCCCCTCCTGCACTTCCAGCACCGCAAGACAATGATGCCCACATGCTTGCTTTTATTATTTCACACATACCGCCATGACGGAATATAATATCCCATACATTCGTTCATAGACGTTCTCCCTCAAGTCTCTTTATCCCCACGGATTTTCTGGTCTTCTGTCCATCTTGGGTGACGAAAGGCCGGCGATTTTCTATTTGTTTTTCCCTCTGCTTTATGGGTTAAGTTCCGTTGCTTATAAGGGTTTTTACAGCAAATACTCTTTTTTCAGCAACTCTTTTTCCATTTTGGGTTCCGGTTGCTCGTGTTTGTTTTCACATTATGAAGGTTTCTGGGCTCTGGGTTTCGTACTTTGTGGTTGGGACAGCTTTAATGTTTCTTGGCTTCTCTTGCGCTACAACCGCCTTGTCAATTTCTGGTAAGTGCTACTTACTAACTGTTTTTTCACTTGTGGGTTTCTGTAAATTACCATATATAGTTGACACACCGTCTTTGTTTTCTTATGTCGGCGAAATCATGTTTCAGAGGGTCTTATCACTTACGAGAACTCGTATTGTCTTCATGTGCTGTTTTGGCTGTGGGGTCTGAAATTGCATGCCTTTTTTGCCTGCAGTTTCAGCTATTTGTATTTGCTTCTCGTCTTTTTTTTTTTTTTTAAATCGACTCGCGTCGGAGAATATGATGATCTTACAGCTTGCTTACTCATTTGGGTTTAATAATATACCTGTGGGAATTGGATGATTCCTGAACTTCAACAAATTTCAATCACCGTCATTTGTTAGAGACTTGACATTTATATCAGCATATATTCTATTTCTGTAAGATCTGAATGTCATTTTGTCCATTAGAGTGGGTTTTTGTGTCAATATTTCATTTATATATATGCTTGAACTGGCAGGTGGAAACACTGATTCTTTCCTACTAGCTGCAATGACTATCTCATGCATTTGAATCAAACTAACTTGAAAATACAAGTTCTTTTTTCAGTAATGTATCACTTTTTGTTGGACTATTGAAAGTATGAAAGTATTTTATTGTTCTTATTATTATTATTTGGGAAATAAGAGAAGGAACTGTCTTGGACATGCAAACTAAAGGTTGCAACTCTGGAGTTCTCTTTCAGGATCTTGCACATGGTCCTAGTTTACAAGACTATGAAATGCTATGGGCATTTAGGTTTATCATCATTTATCAGAACATGAAATGCTTCTGAAATTGGGGCATTTCATTCCAACTTGACATATTGCATGGAAGAAACTTGTTAACAATCATTTGATGGACTAAATAGCAAGCGTAAGAGGTAGGCCTATTTATTTGTAATCTTGCAAAAACACTGCTGCTCAGTGGCAGGCTTCAGAGTCTAGCAAAATGATTCTTCTTATTGGAAACCTTTTCTGAAAATTGCTGTTCTGAATGCATCCTATCGTCTCTCTTATAAGTGGTGCATTATAAGATGCTTTGATCTGGGGAGGGAGGAACCGTCATTGATTTGTCACTTCGTTGCTTTTGTTCTCATTCATTGGTCCCATCATAGTTCATTCATATGCTTTTCCACTGATGGGTAATTCTCCTCTGCACTTGGGTGTATACACCCAGCCAATCTAAAGTTGCATATAAGTTAAAATTGGTAGGTTCCATTTACAAATACACATTAATAGCTTCCTATTGGTTGGGTGTATAAACACCCTGGTGCAAAAAATAAGAACTTTCCATAGTTGATTTATATGTTATATGGGGTCTGCTATAATCAATGTTAGTGAAGCTGCAGACCATACGGTTGGCAATGCAGATGTGATGGTAGACCAACATTAATTTGAACTGGCTAGCAAAAGATTTATAATCATGGTAAAAAAATTACCACTCTTACATGGCTGAGGAAATGGTAAATTGTGGACTATGGCCAAAAATCATTTAGCAGATCAGCTGTTATTAGTTCAGGGGAAATGCTGACACCATTTTATTACAGATTTAGTTGTCACCGACAGAAGCAGTAGAATGACAATTGCAGCAACAAACAGGAAGCTCAAGGTACATGCTCTACAACTATACGAGGACAACATTACTCAAAAACCTTTTGATTCGACCTGAGGCAGTCCATAATCTGTTAAAAGGACTTAATGTGGATTTATTTTTCATTTTTTTTTAATGGTTAACAAGTTGGGAAATCTGGGTTCTTCTTTTCTCGAAAATGCAGGGAAACGACTATAATCAAAACATTGACAAGAACTGTGATTCTTGCATCTTGGATTTAGATGACTACCATCCTATTGATCCTGTTCCTAGTTCAAAGGCTTCCATAAAACCAGGACCCATAGAGCACGGGACTCACCTGAATCCATTTATTCCCAAGGGTCCTCCACCAAGTCCTGCTTCTCCCAAGGTCGGCTAGCTTACTGTGATGTATGCTAATAAGACGAAGAGTTTAGCTTACGTTATGGATCATATTGTTATGGTTTGGATGTGTTTGTAATCAATGTTTGATGTGAATGAATTTGGTATCCCTACATTAGCTCATGTTTGTCCAAGGGAATGGCCATTCTAAGTATGAAATAAGTGTTTAGAGATGTGGGATTTTTATGTTGATATAAGCTCATGTATGGATGATGGAGCATGAAGCAGAATCAGTGACATTAATATTTGATGGGTTGCTGTTAACAACTCTCCATCTGTATCTAACTACCTTTGAATCATTGATTATGGAACTCTCAACCCTTTTTTCATTCAAGTAATTTGATCCCTTTTCTTTTTCTACCCATTACCACCTACCTTCTCTCTAAATCTGCTAACCTGTGTTTTTAGTTTACTTCTGATTCTCTAGAGAAATTAAATTTATTCATGATAATTAATAATCTATATACAATACTATACTCTATAGATTTTGCTTTACAAATATAAAATTCACCAATTAATTAAAATTACAAATTTCTCTTCCTATTTATGTAAATATTTTATTTTCTTCTATTCAGTTTTATTTTATTTAAATTTATATATATATATATATGTCTAAACTAGTGACTTCACTAATCATGATTGGTTCAATAAAAGATACTAAATTAATGATTTCCACTTTTTATGCAAATTTTAAATTAATAAACATGAATACCTTTTTTTATCAACTTGTTTGATATTTTATATTTATTGTGTAGATTTTGAATAAAATGAAATTTATGCAATGATTTGGCAAATTGATTGACTAAGGAAGTTGCTTGCAAATGTGAGCTAATATATAATGAGGATGATAATAGGATATATATATCTACTACAAAAGTAGCAGGCAACAAGCTTAGAACATGGACATATTAATAATCATATTGCCACTGCCACACCGAAAGCTACCTCTCCATGAATTGAGTACCAAGGATGAACAGTTGCTTATCTTAAGGATATATATATATATATATCTTCAGGATGACCAACCTTAACCTAAAATATACAAATAATGAAGTCATTGATCATACACCCAAAAATTGAAAGGTGCTCTCTTGTTTTTGAAGCTAATTTTATTACCTACCCATTTTCTACCATACCATCAATCAACATCTCACCTAGCATAGCTACTGCACTATTCATCCTTTCTATCTCCTCTTTTTTTGAAAAGAAAAAAAAAAAAAAAGAAGAGAAGTCCCCATGATTAAGAACATGTATAGCTACAAAGCCATTATGAGAATTGCAAAAGGGAACTCAACTATCTTTTTTCCTTTTTCTTCTTTGTGGGGGTTTGCTATGGTGGAAAGAAAGAAAGAAACAAGTATCATTCTAATTAAAGCAATGGGACCAACACACAACCCAGCAAGAAAAATCATTTTATTATAACTTTCAACATGGGTTATCGTACTTAACATTAGCAAACACTAGTTAATAAGGTTTAGTTTACTTTAAAACCAATTATAAGATAAAGTATTGCTCAAGTCATGACGCTTTCTCACTCCTAACATTCATCATTTGTTAATAAAGTATATATGATCTAAAACTCAAGGTCTTGTTTATCAAGTTATTAACGAATTAGCCCATGAAATGGATGATCAGCGGCATATGTCAGCTGCTGGACCCCCCCCACCCACTGTCTTCATCTTGGACTGCTTTTCTATTTTGTTTAATCATTTTATGTTCCATACACTTTCTTTGCTTGGCTGTCCATTGTTGCTCTGTAAGTTCTTCATAATCATATCTATATAAGATTGGTACTAAGTGGAGGTGATTAGATTTTGTAACTACTTAATGATTCTTTTCATCAGTTTTAACAACTTACTTTGATGACTTGATTTGATTTTGTTCCTCAACTTAAGCCAATCATATCAAGAATCACACTGTTTCATCGCAAATCAAAATTTCAAATATTTTCATGGAAAACCATATAAACTGCTGTAACCAGATTTATGATTACTAGATATTTATAAATTGACATGCATTTATTAATTTTCCTCAGTTTACAGGGTCTCACTCACAACAACATTGCTTGGCGATTTGCTCCCTGAGCTGCCAAGACAAGATTCTGAATAGAAACTTGACTTGGAAAATAAAAAAGAAAAAAAATCTGTAAGCTTGAGGTCTATGGAAATGATGAGAATTCATGGTTAATTAGTTGATATTAGCACCTCCCCCTTGTTATCGTTTGAAATGGACATTTTGTTTGCTGTATTATTATATGTGAATATCCATCAATTAAAAGTAGCTTCTTAATTAACCTTCTAATTACAGTTCCAAAAACACCATATTTGAATGATTATTACAGAAAGAATATCTGAATGATTCAATGGGGAGGGATGTAGGAGAGTCCAAACTTCCCAGTCACCAACACGTTGGATTGGGAATTGGATCATAAAAGTTACGACCCTATTTGGAGTATTTGCAGTGGTCTGTACCACAGACAGTAGAGGACGGAGCATCCTAGAAAGACTTGTCTTCTATATTTAGGGATTCTGAAGATGAGAAATAAGAAAGAGAAATCTTCTTCTTTTTTTTTTCTTTTTCTTTGAGTGTTAAAGAAGGAAGGAAGGAATTCATATATGGGAGTGGTCCTTTAGTGCATTAATTTTGCAACCATTCATGTTCTTATATATAGACTAGACATCACACTTGTTCATTGAACAAAATGGTCTAAAGATTTCTATTTTTTTTGGGGCCTCTTGGAAACCTTTTTCATTTTGGTTTCAGGAAGTGCTGCTATGATTAGGCGGTACAAAGAAGATCATTAGAAACACACTGGCATCATTATCAAAGCAGTCCAACCCCACATCATACTCCTCTTAAAACACTTGCTATACCCATCTGGGGGTTGGAGTGAGATTAGCCAAGTTTTAATAGGGTTGAGAGTTGGTTGGTTTTTGACATCAAGAAGTAACCAAAAAACTTGGTAATTTTAACTAATTGAGAGAGTGGAGTTAAAAAAACTCAACATTGGAAGATTAAGGGTTCGTTAAGCTTTTGATTATTGATGACGCAAACGGCTTTGCTTACTTTAATTTCAATTAGTTGGTGATTACATTAATCATTTCTCATTAAAAATAATCTACCTGGGATATTTTTTTTTCTTAATCCTTCTATGTAGTAAGCGTTACGGACCGTCATAAATACAAATTTCTTCGTCTAATTAATTAATTGTTAATTTAAGTGTGAAAATTTTGGTCATCTGAACCAAACTAAGAAAAAGTGTAATTTGTAAAGCTCGAACCGTACAAGACAAAAACCAAACGCATAGAAAAAGAAATTTCAAATGCAGTGTGTCGTTAGAGTAACGTCTCTTTGAAGGTTCAAGCATCCATTTCCATTTCCATTTCCACGTGTACCAATATTATAGCTCCATTCTTATTTCCAAAACTACCCTCGCACCTAAGCACGTCACCATCCACAGCACGCGACTCCCCTACTCTCCTATATAACCCGCGAGTCATTCTTCCAAAGTCTTCAATGCCGTGTTTATTAATTTTTTATTTAATTTGGATTTTTTTTTCGGAGGAAATTAAAATTAAAAAAAAAAAAAAAAGCCCAGTATGACAGTTATGCTCCCATATCTCGCCTAATCAGCGCCCACTGTCCATGCTTACCCTCTGTCGCCGGGAATCGATAACGGTCACTTTTCCGGTCAATTTCTTTTATCTTTAAAGAGTTTATTATTCAGTGAGTCTACTTGATCGCGTACTATCATCTCTCTCTGCAACTCTCGTGGTTTTCTGTTCATAAATTATACTTAAGGAGAGGTTTATCTTTATGGTGATAAACAGGGGCAAGGTGAATGTTAGGGTTTTGGGATAGTGGCCTTCGAGAATGATATGTGATGTAATTTTTGAATTTTGCTTTCGATAATGGTGGCTGCGTTTTCCACTACAATAAACTCCAAAACGACACCGGCAGCGGCGGCAGCTACACACAACCCGACCAGGCCTCCTCTGTTACCATCGGACCCCGACAATGCTCTCGCTCCTCGCCGCCCCAAATCCCGCGAAGTTACTTCTCGATACATGTATTCTTCTTCTTCCTCTACTTCTTCCACTGCGAAACGGTCCTCGTCGCCGTCGATTTCTCGCCCAACAGGGATGATGACCCCGAAGCCCTCTGCTTCCACGATCAAAAGGTCGCAGTCCGCCGAGAGGAGGAGGCCTACCACACCGCGCTCTTTAGATTTGAGGGTTGGAAATGGTAATGGTGCGGAAGTGTCGAATGCGCAGAAGATGTTGATTACTTCTACGAGAAGTTTGTCAGTCTCGTTTCAGGGGGGTTCGTTCTCGCTTCAAGTAAGTAAAGCGAAACCGTCTCCGTCTCCGATTAGCTCAAAGAAAGGTACGCCCGAGAGGAGAAAAGCTACTCCTATGCCCGCGAAAGGAGCAGATCAGGTAGAGAATTCGAGGCCGGTGGAGCAGCAACGGTGGCCAGGGAGATTGCGGCAACCGAATTCCCTGAGTAGGAGTGTGGATTTCACTGATGATAGGAAGAGATTAACTGGATCTGGAGTGAATATAAATGTTGTCAGGGCATTGCAGAGCTCTATGGTGGATAATAGGTCCTCTGTCGAGAGCAGATTGAACTCTGATTCCTGCAATATCGATTCAGAGAAGCCCATTGAGGCTAAGGAAGCTGATGGACAGAGTGATCCTCCTGTACCTTCTGACGTGGAGAGTGTGTCATCCGGTAGTACTGCTGAGGGCGTCGGAAATATTGGTGGTGGACAAGCACAACGTGGACAGCGTGGGATAATGGTGCCTGCGCGGTTTTGGCAAGAGACTAACAATAGACTCCGGCGCCAGCCAGAGCCTGTCTCCCCAGTCTCCAAGACTGTTGGATTGAAAGGGTCTGCACCAACAAAATTTATGGCACCCAAGAGGCTTATTGATAGCCCATTATCTTCACCAAAAGGAGTTGTGAACGTTAGGGGACAGTTGTCTCCCATTCGTGGTGGAGCATTACGGCCTGCATCGCCCAGTAAGCCTGGTACACTATCACCAATGCGGGGAGTAAGCCCATCAAGGATGAGGAATGCTGCGGGAGCTTTGGTGAGTAGCAATTTAAGCAATTTGAACAATCCCCCTTCAATTTTGAGCTTCGCTGCTGATATTCGGAGAGGAAAGAGTGGGGAGCATCGAATTGTTGAGGTGCATTTGTTGAGGATTTTATATAATCGCTTGTTACAATGGCGTTTTGTGAATGCCAGAGCTGATACTGCCTTGTCTGCCCAGAGGTTGAATGCAGAGGTATGGTTATTGCTTGCGGGACTTATTGTTGTCTTCAAATTAGTTCGTATTTTCTCTGTTGCAACTCCGTTCTTTGCTGACCTTGAAGTTGATGCTTACAATTTTATTTGATATGATTTTCTATCATTTTTAACTATGTTTTATTTTAGGTTAGTAGTAGCCCTTAACATTTTGTTTTTACTTCTTTTTGACCCTGTTCAGCTTTGGTTCTTTAATCGACTAACATATTGAGTGGGAATTTCCAATTTTTCATATGTAGTACATACTGTGACATCTTGTAAATGGAATAATTGTAACCAGTGGGTAATAAAGTGAAATTATTTGCATAGTTGATTGTGCGTACATGTCGAGGGATAGAAAATATAAATAAATGGAAAATTCTCTTATGCACTGAGAAAATATACCATAATTTTAGGTAAGGTAATTATGGTATTTTTTTATCCCATAGCCAAAACAATATTCTACGTCCAATGTTCATTTTCATTTTATCTTCAAAATAGAATTATTCCAAAAGGCAAAAAAGGATCGCGGGATCATCTAACAAGCAAGTTCACTCCACTGTGCTCAGAACTTGGAAGAGGGTGAATGGTTAATGTAGTTTATCTTTGATAGAAGTAGCAGTTAGCATGTAGACTAAATGGTTGATTTTGGATGTGAAAAAAATTCAGAGATCAAAAATAAAGTTTGCGAGAGAGAGGTTTCGTTGATGTGGTCATGTGGGGTATGTAGTTGAAGAAGTTCAGTTGATGAGGCAAAAGCCTAAGGCGGAAGTTGCTGGTTATTTGGCTTAAAAGGAAGTAAGTAACAAATTCGTAGATGATTTTCTAGAGACACTATCATAGAATGCACTTCTTCTGGTATTAGAAGTGCAAGTAACAGCAGCAACATAAAATGATAAGGGGAAGGTTTATTATCTATTGTTATCTGTGCAGAGGATTTGTCAACATATGATCCTAGAGTTCAACTAGAACTCTGAAGTATGACCAATTATTGGTGTTGGAGTTGCAAATGAGGATATATTAACTATTGGCCCATGTTTAGATTGAGGATAAATAAATAAGGAAAATGAGAGGGGGAAATAAACTTATTTTTCATTGTTTTATTTTCGATTAAGAGGAAAATAAGGAGAAATTGCGGGAAAGTGGAGGAAAGGAATGAAATTACATTTTTCATTGTTTTATCATTCAAAAAACAACTCTTTCAATATTTTTCTCCCTCTGTACAAACATAAGAACAAACTCTTTTTTTTGCTCTTATTATTTTCCTTCCTACTATTCAAACATAGTGTTGATATGGTTGATGAAACTTACGATTGACGAGATGAGCTTCATGCTGCTCTGAAATAATGATGTGAGAAATGTTATCTTTTTTTATAATTTGCTTAAATCATATGGTTATCGCTACCTTTTCCGGATCAAAGTAACAACTATTCCCATGTGAAGATAAGTGTAGAGAGCACCCACCCTGCTATGTATAGCTTTTAGTGATATGTTCAAATTAGAATGCATTCTGGGTGTAGATATAACACCTAGAGCTGTTGATTTGCAGTTAAACCACAAGTGAAAGCATATATGTTACAGTTAAAATGCTTGAACTGTCTATTTAAATAATAATAGAAGTGATAGCTTACTTTACAAGTATATCTAACCGGAATTGTCTACTTTTGCAAATACAAGTAATAGCATGTCTATTATAGGTTAAATGCTCGCTACTTGATTATGTTGACTGTTATTTTATTTGACTGGTATCCACTGTATCAGAGAAGCCTGTATAATGCACGTGTAACAAGCTCAAAACTGCGTGAATCTGTAAAGGAAAAGAGAAGAGAGTTACAGTGGTTGAGGCAAAATTTGAAGCTAATTTCCATTCTCAAGGGTCAGGTAAGATACATTTGCTAAATTTGATACATGCATGGTTGTGCTTAAGTAGGGTTAAATTATTACTGCTTTCTCATTGGCTATTATATGATTATGCTTGATGATTGCAGATGATATATTTGGAAGAATTAGCATTGATGGACCAGGACTTTTCCCGGTCTTTATCCGGGGCTATCGAAGCCTTGCGGGCTAGCACACTTCGCCTACCTGTTGTTGGTGGGGCAAGGGTGAGTTCCATTTTAACTTTTGCTTGATTCTCACCACATTGGCATAGGCTGAGGCTAATAGTTCCTATTTGCTTGCTGTACTTGCTGTATCTGCAGGCAGATGTCCAAAATGTGAAGGATGCTATCTCTTCAGCAGTTGATGTGATGCAGGCAATGGCATCGTCAATATGCTTATTATTATCAAAGGTGATTTTCTGCCCACTCCTGCCATAAGCTGGGATTCATAATTTCTCACTGGCACCTGTTCCAAATAAGCCAAAATGAATAAATTCAAATAGCATTTGTCATGTTGAACAAGCTCATAATGTCTATTACTGGCCCAGATAATGATTTGGGCATCCTCATGCTAACAAGTGTTGTGCATGTCAAATTGCCAGTCCTGTACTTAATTCACAACACCTTGTTTGGAGTGGACGATTTCATGAGAGTTCAAATGAAATGAATTCCTTTTTTGTGTTTGGCAAAATTAATACTACAAGAATTCAATTCTTGTGTGAGAATTGATTTTGCACTAAATCTTATCAAAATTGATAAGATTTGGCAAGAAATGATTCTAGCTAAAAGTATTTATTTCAAAATTACTTAACCACTCCCTAAGAATTTCATTTCATTT
>CAOGCB010930118.1:0-89414 GCA_948266635.1 Cnidoscolus chayamansa | reverse complement strand
GTAGCAGAATCAAGGTTCAAACAAGAAGGTTCAACTCACAATAAGATTCAAACTCACAACAGCATACGAACTCAGAATCCTCCCCAGCCTCATCATGGAAACAAAGGTCATTCAGATAATAAACATGTTTGGCCTGTAAGTCCAATTTCACATTGCCATTGGTTTCTAATTCTGAATTGATTGCTTGAACATGTTCTGCTTGGTTGGATAGAAAAAGTAGGAAATCATGAAGATGGGATTATGTCATTCTGTGAAAGTCTTGAGCTTTAAATGCTTACTTCTTTAACCCTGAAATTAATTTGAACTATACACAACTAAACCTACTATAGAATTCCCAACTTGAGTGCAGTGTTGTTCATTTTTATTAGGGAAAAGTAATACAAGTTCATCATTTTGTGTGATAATGGGCATGAAATAATACAATCTTTTCAGTTAACTTCTGAAATTCGTTTGGTAGAAAATGGAATTTGGCTGGAAGATTGTGGTGGGAGCAATAGTTGCATTTCTTGGAGCAGCATTTGGAAGTGCAGGAGGTGTTGGTGGGGGTGGTATTTTTGTTCCAATGCTCACTCTGATTATTGGGTTTGATGCAAAATCATCAATAGCCATATCAAAATGTAAGAGAATCTTTTTACCTTTTTGACATTTTGGATTTCTTGTAAGAGGTACACAAACTCAAATTCAATATAAGGCTGTTTTGATTTGTGGGTCTGTGTTCGTTTGATCAGGTATGATTACAGGTGCAGCAGCTGCAACAGTATACTACAATTTGGAAGAGAGGCATCCTACAATGGAGATGCCTGTGATTGACTATGAACTTGCTCTTTTGTTCCAACCAATGTTGGTGTTGGGGGTTAGCATTGGAGTTACTTTCAATGTGATTTTTCCAGATTGGATGATTACAGTTCTGTTAATCATTATATTCTTTTGTATGAACTATCTTTAGCTTCTCTCATTTACTGAAAACTACAATAAATTTATGAATGTTCCTTTTATGAATTACTTCAATCTCTTGCCTGCAGTTATGTCAACCAAGGCACTCTTAAAGGGTATTGAGACATGGAAGAAAGAAACCATAACAAAAAAGGTGGTATAACTTACGTTTGATTCCACATGTAATAGTCTTTGTGTTCATTTTCTCAATTTTTTCCAAGTTTTCAGGAGGCTGCCAGATGCCTGGAATCAAATGGTGAGTTGGCTTGTGATTCTTTTTCATTCAAATTTGAGTAAATAGATTCAAATATCGTCATTCTATATATGATCAGGTGAAAATGGTGCAGTGGTGGTTCCCCAACCTCCATCTGAAAGCTTAAGCAATAGTGCTCAAACAGGAACAGTTCCTAAGAAGGGAAAGGTAAGAATAGTTATAGAACTTCGTAAGACTCGGTTGGTATAATTTGCACACATGAACTGTGCTGAAATATGCTAAATTATCAGGTGTCTATTGTGGAAAATGTGCACTGGAAAGCACTTGGACTTCTCTTTGCTGTATGGTTTGTGATCCTTGCTTTGCAGATTGCCAAGGTTTATACTCTTGTGATTATTCTCATTGCATTCAAGTAAATTCTTGAGACACTGAAACAAAAACGTAGTATCTAAAACCATGTGTTCTGCAGAATTACTCGAGAATTTGTTCCGTTCCATATTGGTTGTTGGACTTTTCTCAGGTACGTACGTTCGCTATGAATCCTGAAGAATTAATAGACCATTCTCCAATGGTGGTTATATATAATCTGGGTATGAGTATGCTTCAAATGTTATCCAACTTCAGATACCAGTTGCAGCTTCAGTAACTATATACCAGGCAATTTGGCTTTACAAAGGACGTCGAAAGATTGCATCCAGAGGAGAATCAGGAACCAACTGGAGAGTGCTCAAGTTGATTATGTATTGTTTCCTAGGTCTCATAGCTGGTATGGTGGGTGGTTTGCTTGGCCTTGGCGGAGGATTCATCTTAGGTCCACTTTTTCTTGAGATGAAAATTCCTCCTCAGGTGATATTTCCTCTGAAATCTCAGAAACATGTTGTTTCTCTATCTTCCATTAACAAGTTCTTCAATTTCTTACAGGTAGCAAGTGCAACAGCCACCTTTGCAATGACATTTTCTGCTTCCATGTCCGTAGTAGAATATTACCTTCTAAAACGTTTCCCAGTTCCCTACGGTACATAAACTGTTCAACTAATAGAGATGATTCATAGTAACATTAAACAGGAGAAATGAATCAAATTCATCTCTCGCATCTCTCTACTTCTTTGGTGTGACCACCATAGCCGGCTTCGTAGGGCAGCATGTGGTGAAAAAGGCGATTAACATGTTAGGAAGAGCGTCGATGATCATCTTCATTTTGTCCTTCACGATCATGGTCAGTGCAATATCACTAGGTACGAATTGAATAAATAAAAGATTACTTAAACAAGATCCTGCTAGAGTTGATGGTAATTTAAAGGAATTTTTTATTATTAATCTTGGAGCATGCATGCATGCAGGTGGGGTTGGCTTAGCAGACATGATCAAAAAGATTGAGAGGAAGGAGTACATGGGATTTGATGACATATGTTCATATACTTAAAATCCATCAGCATTTGCCTGCTGATCAAAGCAACTGACTTACTTGGCTCATGTCATGAAGTTTGGATAATGAATCAAGCTAGCTAACTATTTAGATTTTATAACTATATATGTTGTGTTTTTCAATATATATTTTTATAAAATTATAGCTAATCTTTTTAAATTAATTTTTATATGAATTTAGGAAAGAGATTCTTGAAAGAGTAAACAAGAAAACGAGGTTGGAATTTACACGTTAAATATATTTGTTGGTTATTAGATTATTGATTGCTTGTTTTTACATTAAAATTAGAATTCATTTTCAATAAAACTATAACTGGGTTGCATCAGCATGATGTGGAGGCTAGATGCTGGTGTGGTGGGGATACATCACACGTGGCAGATGATGTGGATTACGTATTCCATTATGGTTGGTAAATCACTTTCAAGGTTCAACACCCAACAAAAAAAATAAAAATATATTCCAATTTGTTTGTAAATAAAAAAAGAAAGTGTAGATATATAAATGCAAAGCATCAAGAATACTAAGTGAAGAAGGTACAAAGACTGCAAGAAACATATTACACAGCCCACATGCTTTATTTAATTGATTTTCAAGTCAGTCCAAATTTATTTATATACATTTTATTTATACACAATTAATACTATATATATATATATATATATATATATACCATATGTATACAAACATATCCACCTAACCTTCACAACAATCCAATCGCATTATGTAAAGTTTCAACAATTCATAAAATTCAGTTTATATTAAATTTGAAAAATTAATTGTCTGAATTGTTTGATGGTTGAAGAAAAAGCTAACTGTAACTGTCCGAATCTGAGTTTCTTTCTTTATGAAATGTTTAAGGTCGTCCCCACCTAACAGTAAAACCTAACCTTAACATCAAATTCAATTCCATGTGTTTAGAAAATAAGAATAAAACATTTATTTATATTTTGTAACAAGTAATGAAGATTGCCTCTAATGCAAGAAAATAAATAAAAAAATATAAAGTAGTGGATGGTAATGAGGTTGAAGATACAAGAGTGACATGTCAACTAACATTCTTGGCTAAGCTTTGACGGGGAACAGTGTTTCTTGAATTAGATCATCAGATCAGAATCCAATTCTAATTCTTTTTATTTATGTAAATGATTTGGATCACATTCTAAATTATAAATATTTTTATATGTATTGCTTATGAAATCAAGGTGCAGTCCCTAAGAATCAGCCACTAATTCGCAAAACGAAATTATTTATTATTATGAAGTTGAGTATTATTATTTCTCAGAAATTTAATAAGTAGTAAATTAGAAAAATTCAGCATGTCACGGTAATATAAGCAAACTCCAAGAAAGAGATGGACGAAGTCGAATACATGCAAGGAAGTCAGACTAACAGGTACGGAAGGTGCAACAAATCTCACAGCCAAAACGAGAAAGACAAATTATTATCTAGTAAGTAAAACCAAGTAAAAGAGAGAGAGAGGTGGCAACCCCGATGCATATAAGGCACATCAGGAACAGAGAAGTATGAATCTTGGAGTTGATACGTGGATTCCTATAAAGTGAGGCCTTCTACTCGTGGCTTGTCTTATAATTGAGAAGTGGATGAATTTCGCCGACTTCCACTTTTAGCCAATTCTGGTTTTTTTTTTTTTTTTTTCAGTTAAACAGCTATAACTTCTCTTCCTGTGTATTCATTTTTTTTTACTCCAAATGAAACACAACTCTAGCTAACAACTGGGTTGTTTTCATTTTTGAGTCTTTTTCACTTCTGGGTTTGACATCAAATTTGAGATCATTTGGGAATTAGTGTGAGAGGGTGATGGCTGCGATTGGATCACAATGGATTGGTTTCAGTTTGAGGTCGGTAGGAGCAATTTGTATCTGTTTTCTTGGTGTAGCATCCATGATTATTTTAGCAGAGGCAAGATTGAAACAGGAAGGTTCACTTGACAATGAGAATGAAGATACTGAGTCTGATTTCTTTACGAGACTGCCCAATTTCTTGTGGCAAAATGGTCAATTGGGTTATACACATGTTTGGCCTGTAAGTCCACTGCTAAATCCTGGTTTTTGATGACTTTATATTTACTATTATTATTATTATTATTATATTTTGTTTATATCTTGCTTATTTTCTGTTTAGCTGCTTAGAAAATGTAGGAGAATCAAGGAAATCTGGTCCTGAATTTCATAATATGGGATTTCAGAGATGCTAAAATCTTTAGAGAAGTAGGCCAAATTCAACTAGTTTTCTTTCATGGTTCAGAGATGCTAAAATCTTTAGAGAAGTAGGCCAAATTCAACTAGTTTTCTTTCATGGTTTTCAGTTGCTGAAAAACAAAAAGTAATGGTTAAAGAGATTTTATTATAAAGCTGATTCTCTTCTAATCACAGTATGTGGTAAGCTGACACTCTGCAAATACACAAGCTGATCTTCCCTTGTTATTATTTATCTTTAAAGATGATTGTAACATATGAGTATGGTTTGTGAGAGGATTCACAGGAAATGAAATTTGGCTGGAAAATCGTGGTGGGTAGCATAATTGGATTCTTTGGAGCAGCATTTGGGAGCGTGGGAGGTGTTGGTGGGGGTGGCATTTTTGTTCCCATGCTCACCTTGATTATTGGGTTTGATGCAAAATCGTCGACTGCAATATCAAAATGTGAGAGTCACCATCATCTGTACCCATGTCTGCTAGTTGAGCTTTACTATTCCATGAAATCATCCTAATGCAATTGATTGGGCTTTTTGTTTGTGTGTGTGGGTCAGGTATGATTACAGGTGCAGCAGCTTCAACAGTTTACTACAATTTAAAGCTTAGGCATCCGACACTTGATTTGCCCATAATTGACTATGGCTTGGCACTATTGTTCCAACCAATGCTGGTGCTGGGAATCAGCATTGGTGTTGCTTTCAATGTCATTTTTGCTGACTGGATGATCACAGTTCTTCTTATTATTCTCTTCTTAGGTAAGAATTCTTTTAATTGGCAAATTTTTTCTACGTAGACAAGGACAGAGGTTTACTAGCATCCCATATATATGTGTGTGTGTGTGTGTGTGAGCATTTGCTAATTTGAAAATTGGTACTCTAATTTTTAAAGCTTATTGGATATAATGTTTCATGAGTTTTTTTTTTTTTTTGGAAATAAAAATAATATGAACAATGAAAGTAGCTTGTAGCTCATGTGTTTGTAATTTTGCTCACCAGAAATATAATCCAAGCTAAGTCACAGCTTCTAGGACAACCTTCTCGCTAATCTGCATTTGTTTGCAGGCACCTCAACTAAGGCTTTCCTCAAAGGTTTAGAAACATGGAAAAAAGAAACTATAATAAAAAAGGTAGTGAATATTTTTCTTTGTTTAATATAAAATAGGTAAATCATGGTCCAAATTAATTAATTTCTCCTATACTGTGTCTCACTTATTTCTGTATTTTCAGGAGGCAGCTAGGAGATTGGCTTCATATGGCAAGTTGATGAATCTTACATCTGATTATTGTTTATGCTTTTTGGCCACTTGGAAACCATAGGTATCTTTCTTTGATACTGAGTTGCCCTCTAATCAGGTGATGCTAGTGAAGAAGTGGAATACAAGCCTCTTCCTGGAGGCCCAAGACCAGAATCCGACGAGACTAAAAGAGAAGAGGTGAGTGTGCTGATATGGTCTGCCTTTCTTTCAACGAGTCTACCTTTTTTGTTTCAGACGAGAATGAGTTTCAGTTTTTGGAACCGACTTCCATAAACATTTCAGGTTTCTGTTCTTGAGAATGTTCAATGGAAGGACCTTGGAATTCTCGTAGCTGTCTGGTTGATTATCCTTGCATTGGAGATAACCAAGGTCTAAATCAACGCTGTGATAATTTTATAAAAGAACATTGTCTTAGCTTTAATCCATGAGCTAGATCGATGATAAAACCTTTTTCTTGCTGGCTGCAGAATAGTACCACCACTTGTTCAGTGGCATACTGGGCTTGCAATCTATTGCAGGTACATCAGAGAATAAAGAAGTTGTACTGTTCTCTTATTTTTATAACGTCAAACTCATTCCTCGTGCTTCTTGCTTTTCAGATTCCTGTTGCTGTTGGAGTTTCTTCATATCAGGCGGTGAGCTTGTACAAAGGAAGGAGGACGATAGCATCAAAGGGAGAGGCGGGCACAAACTTTAAAGTACATCAGCTGGTTCTTTATTGTTGCTGTGGAGTATTGGCTGGCATTGTTGGTGGGCTTCTTGGCCTCGGTGGAGGATTCATTTTGGGACCACTTTTTCTGGAGTTGGGAGTCCCTCCCCAGGTACATTCCATACTCTTTTTCTGGATAAATTTGGTGTTTGAGTTCGTGGCTGATATTAATTTCTTGAAACTTTTCATGTAGGTGTCAAGTGCTACAGCTACATTTGCCATGACATTTTCTGCATCCATGTCCGTCATAGAGTATTATCTCTTGAAACGTTTTCCAGTTCCTTATGGTGAGTTCTTTTAAGATTGCTCTGCTTTCAAGATTCTTTGTATATGCATTTATTATTCTTTTCACCTTTGTACAGCCGCATACTTCGTCGTTGTAGCAACGATTGCAGCCTTCGCAGGGCAGTACGTAGTAAGAAAGATCATCAGTATACTAGGAAGAGCATCTCTAATCATCTTCATCCTGGCATTCACAATATTTGTGAGTGCAATATCACTAGGTACATTTCATTATAACAACATAATGCAGGTTTTTTTGGCATCTGAGTTCTCTTGATGAGATTGGAATTGCTTGTACTAACATTTCTTCTTTTCCTTTAGGTGGGGTTGGTATAGCAAACATTATAGTGAAGATTGAAAACCATGAATACATGGGATTTGAGAACATTTGTTCCTATGAAGAGTAGTTGTATAAGTAGCTTTGCCGTTTCAATTTTCTTATTGTCCATTTCTGAATCTTTTGATTTTGATCAATAAAAAAGAACTCCTAGAATGAATAAACATTTCCTTGTGTTTTCAAATCGCCCATCTTCTCCACAAGGTTAATTCTCTACTAATCAATCGGAAAACAATTCCTTTTAGAGAGAGAGAGAGAGGCCATACAGTTCCAATGTTCACTTCTCTCCTTATAATTGGTTCTCTTTGCATTTTCGGTGAGACATTAGTGACTAGAGCGGTAAACGAATCAAACTGTTTATAATTATATTCATTAAGAAAATATTTAGAAAAATCTATTTATGCCATAGTTTTATAATGTTATTGAAAAATACCGAGTTCTGCTCTGATTAATATAGAGACTACTAATATAATGAAATGTATCATCTAAACTACTATTTAGTTGATTTATTTAATAAATAAGTCAAACTTGAATTTATAAATATTCAACTTATCAATATTCGAGAGCTCGTTTGTTTAATAAACTCATGAGCTACTCTTGAATATATTAGTCTGATTATAATTATTTATTTTTAATCTAAAATTTATTAAAATTATAAATTAATTGAGCTGTTCGAAACTCGACTCACTAAAAATTCAATTTATTATAATTTATTTCTTAAGTTGATCTTGTTAAGAGCATAAAAATATTTTAACAAATTAAATTTAAATCACATCTATTTGATCTAATTATATTTTCAAAACTAAGTTGATTTTAATCAATACATTACATAAAATATCATACCGTAAAAGCATTACCTTGGAAGAATTAGATGTCTAAAAAGTAGATTGATTATTTTAACACAAATCAATTATATTATTTTCACTCTTTAACAATCAAATGAAAACATAAAAAGCTACCATTTTTATAAATACTCCGAACTTTCAATTTCAATACAAAAGATGTAGAATTCAATTCCAAGAAATTATATAGTTATGATGATTTGGTTTACCATGCAAAATCAAGTTTACGTTTATGGTTATTGACTTTGAAATCCTTACTCTATCCAATATCAAGAAATTAAGCAAGATTAGAGTAAGTGAAATGGTCAAAACCGCATCATACGATATGATGAAGGTGGAAATCTTCAGCTCCAGCTGCCGTGGAAGACTCTTGTAACTTTCTTGACTCACATGTCCATACTGTATTTCTGGGGAAATCTCACTCACGACTTTTAATGCTTTGAAGCTTTAAAGCTGTAATTAATATGACCGATTGGTTACGATTAGCCATGACTTGCAAAACTGGCCTACAAAATTATGGTAAATAATGTTCAATAATAGTATCTCTTTTACTATCTTCTTTCTCTGCCAAGATAAGCCATGGATTTGAAGTTGATTCTTCTACTTCTCTTTGTTATAAACTATCCCTACAATCTTTTTGCTGCAGAAACTGATTATGCATTTGCTGAGCCTTCAACAACTTGGATCAACAATGATTCCATTGCCAGAGGAACAACAGACTTCGTTGATGGTTCCAAAATTAGACCTGTCCTACTTAACAATAGCAACCCTCCGAATTTTCCTGCTATTGGTTGTGGCTTCTACAGTAATGGTACCTCCAATAACTCTTTCTTCTTCGTCGTCTTTGCTGTGCAGGCAACCAGTGATTCTACAATTGTCAAAGTCTTTCCTCCGCAAGTTCTTTGGACAGCAAACCGAGACAATCCTGTCAACGAGAATGCGATTCTAAAGTTCACCGAGGAAGGGGACTTGGTTCTCAAGGATGACAATGGTACGTTCGTATGGTCTTCCAATACATCAGGCTCATCTGTTAATCAAATACATGTTGGGGGTAATGGCACTCTTCGGCTTGTCACAAGGTATGATTATCTTGATAGTGTTATCATTTGGCAATCTTGGGATATACCTACAGACACATGGCTACCAGGGCAGATATTACAATCTTGGACGCGTAAACTAATGACATCCGGTTCATTTTTCTTGTCTTTAGAGAAGGATAATTTGTATGCCTATGTAGAGTCTGATCCTCCCCAAATGTACCGTCAAATTTTCGAGCAAGGGAATAAAACCAAGAAATTTAAAACTGGGAGTCTTCATGCTCTCACTCATGGAGATGAGATTTCAGTTAGTTATGAGTCTAACACAGAGGATTTCCAGTATCTCAGACTAGATCCTGACGGGCATTTGAGAGTCTACCAATGGAATGCAGGGGATGTCTCAATAGTTGATGATATATTAACAGACAACTTCTGGAACTGTTCCTACCCCCTTGTTTGTGGGAGTTATGGTATCTGCTCAGATGGAGGAAGATGTAGATGTCCTGTTAGCTATAATGTTTCAAGTCCCTCTTTGCCGGCGACGAATTCCGATGTTGGATGTTCAGAATTTGCTGAAAGTTGGTCATGCAAAGGTTCCGATTTGCCTTCTATGGTAGAACTTGATGAAGTTTCTTATTTCAATTATAACCCAAATCTTTTCGACATTAATATAGAGACCTGCAAGAAAATTTGCCTGAGTAATTGCTCTTGCAACGCAGTTTTTTTTAGATACCTTTTGAGCAATTCAAGTGGCAATTGCTCCTTGCATTCGCCAAAGATTTTCTCGTTGATTAGTATTCCACGAGGAGAGTTTGATTATAAATTTACATCCTTCATTAAGCAAGGACCACTTAAACTCAATCCACCCATTTCCATGCCTCCAAGTCCTAGTCCAAATCCAGCCAATTCCAGACCTCCACAAAAAAAATCAAGAATCATCATGATAATTTTAGCATCAGTGTCTGTTGCTGCAATAAGTGCAGTTTTCTTAATTTGGTTAAGTGTGAAATATATTAAACAAAAATCAATAGAGAAAAAGGGAAAGAACAATGCGGATAATGATGCAGAGAATTCATTACTTCAGCTAACGAACTTGCCTAAGAGGTTCACTTGCGAAAATTTGAATTCTGCAACAAATAACTTCCATAAAAAAACTTGGAGGAGGAGGATTTGGATCAGTCTTTGAAGGTAGTTTTGCTGATGGTACAAAAGTTGCAATCAAGCGTTTAGATCGGTTTGGTCAAGGAAGAAAAGAATTTTTAGCAGAAGTAAAGACGATTGGCAGCATACACCATGTTAGCCTAGTGAGGCTTGTAGGATTATGTGCTGAAGATTCACACAAGCTTTTAGTCTATGAGTATATGAGCAATGGATCCTTGGATAAGTGGATCTTCAATAGAAACCCAGAAAGCACTCTTGAATGGAATATCAGGAAGAAGATCATCCTAACTATTGCCAAAGGGCTGGCTTATCTGCATGAAAATTGCAAAATGAAAATAGCCCATTTAGATATCAAACCTCAGAATATTCTTCTTGATGAAATATTTGATGCTAAACTATCTGATTTCGGTTTGGCAAGGCTGATTGATAGGAATGAGAGCCATGTAATAACTCAAATGCGAGGCACACGAGGGTATACGGCTCCTGAATGGTTGAGAGGAAAAATCACAGAAAAGGTTGATGTATATAGTTTTGGTGTTGTCATTCTGGAAATTATTTGTGGGAGGAAAATTTTGGATCTCTTTTTGGAAGAAGATAACTGTTTACTCTTGTCTGTAGTGAAACAAAAGGCAGAAGAGAATCGATTAATTGACTTGGTTGAAAAGTGCAGTGACATGGAGCAGTACATAGAAGAAACTGTGGAGACTATAAGAATTGCCATTTGGTGCTTACACAATAATCCCACCAAAAGGCCTTCAATGTCTACTGTGCTGAAGGTTTTAGAAGGTGTCAAGACTATGGAAACCATTTCTGACTACAACCTTCTGACATATAATACTGTGGAGGAAGCTCCTCCTGATGTCTTTATGATTCATTCAGAGTCACAATCAGCATCAATATTGTCAGGACCAAGATGATGCCACAAAGGTAAATAGGCAAGAGAGACCTACTTTTTAGCTTTTTCTAATTCCACCACATAATAAAAAATTTTCCCTCTCTTTTTACAGGTGGAGTTCTACTTCAGCGACAGCAATTTACCTCGAGATGATTTCCTTGTGAAATAGGTCTCTCCAAGTGAAGATGCCAGTATCTGTATCCTTCTCTTCGAATTTTACATAACTTGATTTGGTTGTGTTCGTCCATTAGAGACTTGGATGCTTGTTGATCCTGACTAGCTTGGTTCTTATATGCTCATTCTCCAGAACAAGTTCTTTTCAGGAGCTGGGTAAAATAAGACAAGATGATATTCCCCATTGGGTATTATCGAATTTTCTCAAAGCCTGTGGATTAGTTACTGTTTCAAACTTCAGCTGTTGTTTTACGTAAGAAACACATCATACTGTGGCAGAAATGAGAGAAGCAGCTAGTGACAAGAGCTGATTGTCCATCATTAGTAGTTTATGTTTGCCAGAAATTGTTTCTATAATCAGATATATTGTGTACTTGTCCCTTTGTAGTTGGATTATTTTAGTTGGGATTCTTGATAGCTGATGAAATTTAAGTTACAGTGTGTATCCGACAAGCTTGTGGTTCTCTTCAAACAATGTCTTGCCACTGTAATATCATCTCTTTTTCCCACAAACCATTCTTTGTCCAGTCCTTTGTATGTTTCCAATGGCTTCAATAATGGCTATCCAACTCCATCCCAGATGCCCATAAATCACACCGTATCGTTTTATTTGCTAAAAACGCAACACATATCTATATATCATATACATATTTTAATTGGAATATTTTAAATTATAGTTCTTAGAAGATAGGATTGAGGACACTTTAATAATTTAAAATGTTTATATTAAAATGTTTATATTAATTGAGAGTGATTGGGATATTACCTGGGAGCTTATTTGTTAGAGGATTCATACAGCCGACCTCAACTTGTTTGGGACTAAGGCTTTGTTGTTGTTGTTGTTTATATTAGTTGAGACTAATTTTACATAATTTCTTTTTCCACCATATCAATAAGATTGAAATTTGGCAATTGGGCATCAGTAAAAATCGTAATAACAGACCTCAAATCAAGGTGAAATTTATTAATCATAGGTACAAGGAAATTAGTTTTCCCACTATTGTTAAGCCGCCCATTTAGGGAACGTACCGATATAGCTCAGTTGATATTTAAGTGGTAGAATTGATACCAAAAATTTAATATTCGAATTTCAATAACCGCAGTGGGTTAGTTTTACCTTATAAGTGGACTCATTGTGAGCTCTTTGTGGACACTGAATCTTGAATCTCCCACTTAAAAAGCTGCTGAATACCGTGTTTGCATCACCTTTTTCGGTAGCAAGAGAATAATGGAAATTTGTTATTAGATTGGGTGGCAAGTTGTGTCAGGAATCTGCTTAAAGCAAACATGATTGCTTACTAATCAATAAAAACAAATAAACTTTATTTATAGCCTCACCATATTTATCTTCTATATCTTTAGCATCAATGACTGCGACAGAAGTGAGAGAGAGAGACTGTTAACTTTTAATCTAGGTAAGGAAAAATCATGAGAAGGGTCCTAAATATGAGGAAGGAAAATGACAGAGAAATTGGACTATTTGCCAACCCAATATTTGTTTTCCAATGTCTCCTTTACAATTGGAAGAGAGAGAGAGAGAGAGAGAGAGAGAGAGAGAGAGAGAGAGAAAGAGAGAGAGAGAGAGAGAGAAGCGTTGAGGATACTCGGGTTTGGGTTGTAAATTGTTGCTATAGGACTCGGTGTTTCTTGCACATTTGCACTTTGGAAAACAGTGAGATTTCATAGATTCTTTTCTTCAGGGGTTCTTGCTGCTTTCTTTGAGATAGGAGAAAGATATAAACTCGGTTGTGCATATCTATCTCAAGTTTCAATTGGGTTTTGAGAGAGAGAGAGAGCAGAGGTGAGGATGTTGGAAGGAAAGGCTCTGATACAGGACACAGACATGCCTGTGAAGATGCAAATCCAAGCTATGGGTTCTGCTTCTCAGGCTTTGGATCTATATGATGTCTTGGACTTGACAGCCATTGCTGCCCACATAAAAAAGGTAACATTTTTTTCAGATTAAATGAAATTATGTTAAACTTTTGAATCTCTTTATTGGCTGGATAATGCTTGTTCCTTCTATGCAGAAAGTTTATTACATCGCTAGTCTTGATACAAATAAGCTAAATAGATAAAATAACAGCTAAAATAAAATAAAGAAAAGAGAAAATGAAGCCTTGTGCAGTTCTTTATTTTCATTTTTCTGTTGTAAATTTGGCAGGAGTTTGACATGAAATATGGTGTTGGATGGCAATGTGTGGTAGGTTCCAATTTTGGTGGTTTCTTTACTCATTCTAAAGGGACTTTCATCTACTTCAAATTGGAGACACTCAATTTCCTCATCTTCAAAGGTGCTTCTTCTTCTTCTTCTTCTTAGGCTGCCTGAGGAGACATTACGGGATGTGTCAATTAGATACTTGTTCTCAAGAGATGGGCTATCTTTGGTTGCCAAGAAACTCCAGAGAAAGGCAATTGCATAGTGGGAAAAGGAATTTGACATAGAGAAGAAGTGGAATCAGAAACAGAAACGAACATAAATGGCCACATGGAGGGTCTTTTGGATTTTCCTATGCGACAGGAGCCTTGTAATCAAAGGGCATTTGCAATGGCCCTTGTATAAAAATAATTGCTGCCTAGTTGCCAAGTATCTCTATTCTATTCTCAACTATTTTCTTATTTTTCCATTTATGGTCTGTCTGTGTGCTTGGAAAGCTATATCATTCGTTCGTAATTTATATTCTCAACAAAGTAAATTAAAATAGACAGCTTATTGTCTAGATATATAATTATATACTAGTAAATAGTAATCAATAATTCATACCAAAAATTTTGCTTGTGTGCATGTTTAATAAAATATCTAGCTGATTGTAATCAAATATATTCAACTCATTATGGTCTAGCAAATATGATTAAGATCATGAATCAATAAATTGAAAATCTTACATGAAAAATCATCTCATTTCCAAGGACAGTGGATTGGAAATCTCTATCAATATTAGAAGCTGCAACAGTAAAAGGTAGCAGAGTTTAAAATAGTGTAACAGTAAGGTCCATCATTTCCATCTGTGAATGAAATGCACCTACGGGCTATTGCTATCAGTCATTGAGATAATCAGATTGAAAACTTGAGCTATCCCAATAGAAATGGAAATTGCATCAACTCCCTTGATTGCATCATCTATTGCCTTCAAGATAGAGGCAGAGCAACCATCCAACACGCAGGCTTTTTTAGACTGCAATCCTAGTTAAGAAAATAGGGCAGAACTCAAATCCTAAGGAATATTTTTCTGGAATTGGTGATCCAAAAACTTGTTCTGATACTGATAGTTCTCTTGCTTTCTGCATTGACAAAGATGTTCTTATTCCAGAGTCACCAAAGCTAGAACATATGCAATCACTGCAATGAGTAGAAATGATGTGTGAAATGTATTACTTGAGAAAAATACCTCACTACCAAGCATGGTAGTCCTCCAGTCAGTTACAACACCAAAATGTCAGAGGTACTGGATAAAATTAATCATCATATAGGAGATGGGATGAGAAGTTGCTTCTTCTTGAGCTTCTACTTTTATTGAAGGAACTCAGAAGGAAGAAAAAGAACCTTTGGTATGTGGTACACTGCAGTATAATCTGTTAAAATTAATCATGCATCAAGTTACATTCTTGATGGCAACTAGCAAGATTGCACTTCGTAGTTCCACCAAAAGCCAAATAAATTTCTGTTTTGAGCCCTAACAGTCTCAGACTTTAATAGAAATCTGTTACCTATAATCGTGGCAATTCACTTGAAGTGATGAAAACTATACCTATCTCTAACAAAACTCCCTCCCACCCACCCACCCCTGCAACTTTATAGTTGAAGACAGGGCTGTACTTCAGAAGTTCATCAAAAGCCAAACAAATTAATCCCTTGAATCTTAACTGTCTCACATTCTATAAAAACCTGCTTATCAATAATCACCACAAGCGCATTCACCATCCCTGAAATGATGAAACCTCTTTCCATCTCTCACAACAATTTCCCTCCCAACAACTTTTGACATATATTTGATCACATTACGAGAATAACCACAGATCCTAAGGTTCTTGAAAACCCTGACAGTGACTCCACAGGGAAGTTTCATAAGCCCAAAAGCAACTGCAAGCTGTGAGTAGACAAGTCATATTCTTTTTGGTCAATCTCCATGTCATACAAAACTAATTTAGTGTCAGGGACATATCTTAGTTTTCTCATTTCCTGACACAGCTGATCGAGATAATTATAAACTGCATGCACCTCAGGGTGCACCGCATCATTAACCAGGAAGACATGGATTATACTTTCAATCTCGAGCCAACTACAACCAGGCTCCTTCTTCACCCCTCGTTCCCTCATTAACTTCCGCACTTTGGCTACATCATCCCATCTGCCTGCTTTAGCATACAGGTTTGACAACTGTACATAGGTTCCATCATGTTCAGGCTTCAGCTCAAAGAGCTGCTCAGCAGCTTCAATGCCAATATCCATGTTCCCGTGTATCCGACAGCCAGCAAGAAGAGCCTCCCAAATTGGAGCACCAGGCTCAAAAGGAATCGACTCCATCAAACTCTTTGCTTGTGAGAATTTGCCAGCTCTACATAACAAATCAATAACCCGGGCATAATGATCTTCACCTGGGATTATATGATAAACAGCATACATTGAATTGAAATAATGGTGACCTTTTTCAACTAAACCTGCATGGCTACAAGCAGAGAGTACTGTAAGGAAGGTTATCCGATCAGGCAATATGCCTTCTGCCAACATCTCTTCAAAAAGTTCAATTGCTTGAACGCCATGGCCATGTTGCCCCAGTGCTGCAATCATGGCATTCCATGATACAGAATCAACACAAGGCATAGTATGGAACAAAGATTGTGCTGCTTCAACAACACCACATCTTGCATACATTGTTATGAGTGCATTTCCTGCTGAAAGACTTGAATCAAACCCAAACCTCACAAGTTGAGCATGGAGCTGTCGTCCGTGCTCCAGTGTTCCAAGTACAGCACAAGAAGTAATTGCTCCTGCAAATGCATAATCGCATGGTTCAAAACCTAACATTTTCATCTGATTGAACAGCTTCAAACCTTCTTCACCAAACCCACTTTGAGCTAAGCCTGATATCATTACAGTCCATGTCAATATGTTTTTCTCAGGCATCTCTTTAAAAAAGGATTGAGCCTCATGTATCCGCCCAGCATTCACATAGCCAGATAAAATTGCATTCCATGATACAAGATCTCTCACCGGCATATAATTAAATATCTCTCGGGCCTCATCAACTCTACCACATCTCCAGTATAAAGTGATCAATGCATTATTCACAGGCAATGAAAAGTCAGGTGAAGGGTTGACCTCAGTTTTTAAAATGCAAGCATGCAATTGCTTACCGAGGTCAAAGAAACCAGCATTCGCACAAACGCTAATAATACTAGTATATGTAAATTCGTCTAAAGGCATTCCTGATGAACACATCTTCCTAAACATCTCCAATGCTTCTTTATATAACCCCCGATGCATGTAGCCTGAAATCATTGCATTCCATGCCACCACCATTTTGTCACACATTCCACTCCCATCAAAAAACTCTCTTGCTGCATCAATATAATCATTTTTCACATACCCGGTAATAATAGTAGTCCACGACAACTCATCTTTCTCGGGCATCTCATCGAACAATCTCCTAGCTGCGCCCATCAAGGACGACGATGACACAGATGGTGAGGAAGCACACTTAACATAAGCAGATACTAGCGCATTCAACACGGAAGTAACAAACGTCCCCCCTGACTTCACAACCGCGCAATGCAGCTGCTGGCACTGTCTTTCATTTTCAGCCACGAGTGCCAATGCACCAATGACACTGGTAAAAGTAAAATTATCAGGGCTAAAATCATTACTTCTCATGTCACGAAATAGTTCGATAGCAGCATGGCCGTCATTATTGTGCGAGTAGGCAGTGATCATGGCATTGTAGAAAACAGTGTCTCGCATAATTAACGGAGTTCCATCAAATATTTCTTTCGCAAGTTCTAAATTTCCAATGCCAGAGTACGCAGAGATCAACGTCGTTCTTGCAACAATGTCTGGCTGGGAAATTTCATCGAACAGGTGGCGGCCGTAGACGAGATTTGATGATTTGCAATAAATATTGATCAAACGGTTGAGGATGTGGCCACGAGGCTTGAACCCAGAAGCTATCATATGGGCATGGACAGTACGGGCATCGGAAAAGCACATGGGACTTTGAAGGCAACATGATTGAAGTTGAGAAGCGTAACGGTTTGCCCTGGCTTTGCTGCAGAAGGATCGAGTTGGCAAGAAAGTGAAAATTAAAGTGTTGGGGAAGATGAGACCATGGCCATATCTCATGGAGACAAACTTCCGAAAACCAATGTCGCCGGCAATGGGATAAACGTTTGCAATCAACTTGTAGTCCCCTTTTACCGATCACATTCCCAAAGTAATCGCTGCCGAGTTTAACAGAAATATAGCAACCTTCTAATGATCTTTTTCATGTGATTTACTGAATTTAAAATATTATTTAATATAGTTATATAAATTTTTTATTTTTTATTTTAAATAGTCACTTAATATTTATAATTAAAAAAATTACCATTTTTTACATATCATTAAAAAGAGCTATATTATTAAAATTTTAAAAATCCAATTAATTTTTATATAGATATTTTTGTTTTTAAAAATACCAATATCTTATTTTTAAAATCGTCAAGATATTTTTAATAAAAAAAAGACATTATAATTGTAATTAATTTCTAAAATATTTTTTAAAACAATCCTCATATAGAGATCAATCACTTTTTCAATAACTATATATGCATATTTAATAGTTTAAAATTGAAAATAAATTAAATTAAACTCTCATATTAAGCTTTTACATCAAAAAAAAGAACAATGGAGATTTGCTTTGGGTCTAGCCGCAAAACGAAAATGTCTTGGGACTGTGCAAGGAGATGGGCATTTTAGTTCGACTTAGTGATAAACAAGTGATAGAATTGATATAAGGTTCAAATTTCGAGTCTCGACAGTCGCAATGTGAGAGTTTCATCTAGATAGGCTCTTTATAAATATCGAGTTAAAAACTTTTCATTTGACTATTACTAAATCACCGTAATTTATTCTTCCATAATTTTATCCAATAAAAATATGAGAGCGACTAAGGTGAGCGAATTTTGTTACAAAGAGATGGGCATTTTAGGCTTAATAGACCTGACCATTTACTAGGAATCAAAGTTTACACATTAATTTGATGCTGTCATTTAGTGGAAGATCATAAAATGGATAGCCTTATCCAGCTAGAATCCACGTGGCACAAAATAAATGACACTCCAAATCTCTCTCAAAGATACCCATTTCGCCACGTGTCCATCTTAGATCCATGGAAAAAGAAAAAAAAAATATCAAACTCTCAAGTGCCAACTCCTTTTTCTCCCATGTTGCCTGCTGAAACATACAGATTTTGAGCTACCTAGGAACCAAAACCAAGGGAATGGCATCTCTAGCAACCTTAGCTTCTGTGCAACCAGCCACCGTCAAGGGCCTTGGTGGTAGCTCCCTCACTGGAACAAAGCTCCATGTCAAGCCATCTCGCCAGAGCTTCAGAACCAAAAACAAAAGGTACTTCGCATACTTCACACGATTTGGCTTTGGTTAGTTTGGCGTCTGATTTTTTATGGGTTTTGGATAGGAACGGTGCTGTAGTAGCAAAGTATGGTGATAAAAGTGTTTACTTTGATTTGGAGGATTTGGGCAACACTACTGGACAGTGGGACTTGTACGGATCAGATGCACCTTCTCCATACAACCCTCTCCAGGTTTCTATCATTTCCCCATCTAAGATATCAACGGATGAACAGGAAATTATAGTGCAGTATTCTGATTGATTATCGATTTTCTTATGTGGTGAATAGAGGTCATTTTGATTTAGTGGGTTGAGATGATTTTGATCTCGTAATGTTCAGTAATGATATAGTGATACAGTTCAAATCAAAGGATAATAAATGGATAAATTTGAAGATTCAACACTGTTTTGAACATAATTTTATCAAGTTAAGGAACTAAATTGTGCAAGTGCATGTTAATGCAGAGCAAGTTTTTCGAGACATTTGCAGCTCCATTTTCGAAGAGAGGATTGTTACTCAAGTTCCTGATCCTGGGAGGTGGCTCCACCCTAGCTTACCTGAGTGCTACAGCTTCCGGTGACATTCTACCAATCAAGAAGGGTCCTCAACTTCCACCAAAGTTGGGGCCACGTGACAAGATCTAATTTAGCCTTTTTCGTTGTATGTATCAATCTTCTTTTGACTTTGTAAGTTTGTCTACATCAAACTTATGAACTATGACTCTGTTAATTATTCAAGAATATCTCTCTTTTTTGGGGCCATGTCTTTGAGCTTCTAAATGGCTGGCTTTCTATATGCTGATATTACTTGGTCATTCTTTGCATTTGTAACTTGTCGATTAACAATCTCTCTCAAATCATAACTTGTCGACTGATAATCTCTCGAACTCTTACCTTACCGATTAACTATCTCTCAAATCTTTATTTTACGGACTAACATATCCGTCTCCCGCTCTATTTGTTCCATTCCAATAAATTCTTATGATAAGCGGCTCGTCACTTGCGCCCCCTGTCCAACAAGTAACTCTCTAGCATTGTTGGAAAAATTGAAAAAGAATGAACTTTATCCATTTTGAACTCGACCAAAAAACGACCCTTGAGTCTGACATACTACATTGTGCATTTCTTTTACAGAAGAAAGTATGTATGAAATGCTTCATATACAATAGTTTTTAATATGCTTTCTTCCCTATTTACAAAAGGAAGGAATGTAAATGAAAATAAGAAAGTGTTTGACAAAAAGGAACCCCCAAAATTCGTAGTCCTATACTAGGTTTGTCATTCCTGTATCTCTCTTCTATGGTTGTTGTCGGAAATGGTGCTTTTCTCCACATATTGTTGCTATCAATGACGAGCTGTAGGGCTTTTTACACCTCCTATGTTCTCAAGATAGGAAGGTTTCTTCATGGCTACTATGTTAGCAAGTTTCTCTGTCAACTTCAAATTTACATTTTCTTCTTTCACTGTTTCATCTCCATTTCCAGGTGACTCTTTCTTTGCCTCAGTATCATTTGCTTCCAAATTCCAACCCATAAAATCTGACAGTGTCATTCCCTCAGCGCCTGTCTCGTCCATGGGCGATGTGCTTTCTTGAGGTGTCTCTGTTAAAGGGTTCCTCTTCTGTCCAGCATATGATGGATTTCGGGTGACATAATCAGCATACAGAACATCTTCAATTCGGGACAGGACTGTGTAGGCCAAGCTCTCTAGAATTCTCGAGTAACTTTCCAAAATTGCCTGCCCTATATCCTGTTAGCCAAGAAGAAATTCCCAGTTCCAGTTTCATAAACAGAACTAAAATTCGTTGGCAAAATAGATAGGACAGTGTCATAGTAAAATTCAACCAGGAATGAACACAAGTTCGTCTCAGTTCCTATCTATATCTCCCAGTTGAGGTGATGGTTCAAACTCCAAGGAAATGAAAGAGAGATGAATGTGAAAGGGAATGTGTTCTTACCCGGTTGTATTGAATTTTGCTAATATCTAGTGCAGATTGAGGAATTCCTGGGAACCGTTGCTTGAGAATGAGTAAGATTGTTTCTGCTCTCTCTTCGAACAGTTCTCTCTTCTCCAAACTGACAGCAGAACCCCAAGCAGATTTCCCATCTTTCTGGTTCATCTTCCTCTTCCAAATCACTATGGAAGCCTCAATTCTGTTCTTCAGGTCTAGGATTTTATGCTCTGATGATAAGTCCATGGTGGACAGAAATTGGTCAGGATCAAAGAATTCAACTGTGATACTCCTATAAATTAAGTCCCCGAGGCTTGCCCTCCCGTTCTGCCAAAGTATCAACATGAAAATGTGATTAGTTGTGTGTCACTTTTGATAAGATGTGTTACTTTATTTACCTTGGGTAGAGACTCAATGTAGTTTTCAGGAATTTCCATTTCTGATAGAACATTAGCATTTATAGCCATGGCTGCTTTCAGCACCTGGTTCACGCAATCCTTCTGATACTGCAGAAATTTTCTTGCTGCTTCTGATAGACCATTTGCAGGAACTTTAGCAGTAGGTAGCCACCATTTATCATCTTTTCTCTTGGTGCTACCTTTTTCTGAGTCAGGGGCATCTCTTGAAAGATAATAGAACTCATTTTGGTCTTTGAAGTTGTCCAGGCAGTCCTGAATATTACATAACCGTGATCTACGTATAAAACAAAGCTCATATCTAAAGCTTAAACTAATTTTTTACGATGGAAAATCTTGTCTTCTTACTATAAGCATTGCATCAAGCTTTCTCAAGGCAGGAATGCTCATGTGAAGATCATTTCTTTGTCTTGTCACCATTATCTGTTAAGATCAAAGAAACACAATGCCGTATTCGGACGAGAGAGAGTTATCAGGAAACACACTCTTAATGAAAAATGAAACCAGAGGGATATTGTTACCTCCATGTCCGAACCATCCTTAGATTTCTGCTGAGAAGCAACAAATTCAACAATGTAATCAGTCACACACAAGAGCCAATCAATTTCTCTTCTCCACCTTGCTTTCCTTTCTGGTGACATAGGCTCCAGACGCCATTGTTCACCAAATACAGAAGCTGCAAGCATGAGGGAGAAGAAAATGCAGAAGATGAACATTATAAATTAAGTACAACAAAATCATATATTTCCAGTTATTGCTTTAAGAGGGTGAAGAAGAATATGAATATTGGAAGCTCTCAAAAATATATAAATTCCAATATTTCAATTTGTCAATAGTTTTACAAAATTGTGTGATCTTTGTTATTCGCCTTGTTTTTTTCCTTCTGCAGATAGAATCCTCGCAGATCATGAATACTATTAGAAGAATACACAAGGGACGAGAGATCGAAATACCAGCAAGATTTGTGATAGCATTTGACAATGCCAGAGCAGAAGAGACGCCCTTTCCTCCTCCTGACATATCCTCTCCCAAAAGCAATTTAGCAAACCTTTCCTTCATCTGTTCCATATCTGAAGCAAACCCAACAAAGAAGTTGAAGATCCAATTGAAAGCTAACCCAAGAAAATCCTATCTAACAACTACAGATCCACCCTTTCAGTCAGATAATATAACCTGGTTTATTTCTGGTATCAGGCTGGTCTTACATTGACAAGCTAAATGCAGAGGAAAAAGAAAACAGGTGGAATATTGAAGCTAATGCAATTGATTGGAAAGAAATTGAAGTTGGAGGACATGCCTGTATTATGTTTCTCTTTGGCTTGAGCACCGACCTCATCCTTGCTTAACCTTGACTTAAGATCCTTGCTTTTCTCCAGTTGGAGACTAGAACAATCATCAACGCTAAGGCTCTTCACATGACGACCTCCTGAATTCTCATTCATCCCTTCGGATGGAAACTATCTAGATTTCTAACTCTCTTGTTATTGCTCAAGAGCACAGCCCACTTAAACGGTCAAAAGAAGGCATGTAAAAGGGACAAGAAACTAACAACAGAGAGAAAAACAAGAGATTGTTGAACATAAACTTGTTGATTATGGAGAAAGAAGAAGAACCCAAATTCAAAAAAAGATTGTATTTTTTCTCACAGATTTGTGATCTTCGTGAGAAACAAATGAGTTGGACAAAATTGTGGAGGTAATCACTGCTAGTTTTCCTCTAGGTGTTGGTAGAACGTGGGGTGCATGATTTGGAAATGAGGAGTATTAAGAGCAATAAACAAGAAAAAGAAAAGATTGTTTTCTTGAATTTGTGTGCTTTCTTTTTAATCATGTAAGAATTGAGTGGTGGTTTTTGGTTTTGAAAGGTCAAATCTAGCAAAGAACCCGGGAAGACAGACATACATGGGCAACTACCATTTCTGTCTAAATATCAACTCACCAAATGGACGGTTTCAATGGGTTCATGCAACCCTATATTTACACTTTTGCATATGAAGATGAAAGGAGAAAAGGTATTTTTAAAAAGAAAAAAAAAATTCAATTATAAATGAATTAAGTTGTTATGAATTATTTGAAGTTTAATTTGATAGAAAATTGACTCGATAAAAGTTCGATTTAGCTTGATTTATTTTTTAAATGATTTAAATTTAAATTAAAATTTTAAATTCGTTTAGTAAATAAATTAAAATTAAATTTATATATATTTGACTCGTTAAAACTCAAAAATTTATTTATTTATAAATTAATTAATTAAAATTATTTAATGTTAAAAATTATTATTTTAAATTAAAATCATAAAGAAAGATTTAATTTTTTAGAAAAAATTTTAATACTATAAAGTAATTTTTTTTTAAAATTATTTAAAATAGGATAAAAATATTATAGATAGAGTAATATATTTTTAATTAATTTGATGTTTTATAATTAAAATTATTTCATATTAAAGTATATAATATATTTAAAAAATAAATTAAAAATGGGTTCGATTTTGATAGTATTAAGTTCAGTGTGAGGACAAGTCTCTTCAGTTCCTCGTAATCAAATACAGTTATCTCACTCGATTTGAGACGAAGAACCATGAAACCCTACTTGAGATCATCTTCATCGTAGAAAAGAAGATTCATTTTCTGAGCTGCAAATAAGCAGACATTGACCGCTAAACTGTACGAACCGCAACTCTTTCCATTATAACTCGCATAGAACTCCATCCAAATATCAATGGAGTCGATCGGTGTTCTCATGACCTGCCCTCCAATCAATCCCTACCTCGTCGAAGAACTCGAGAAGCGCTTCACCCTCTACAAGCTCCACAATGCCCCACACAGGACCCAATTCATCAATTCCCACAAGAACTCAATCCGGGCAGTAGTGGGTAGCGGCGGTTTTGGTGCGGATGCCAAACTGATTGACCAGTTGCCGAAGCTGGAGATCATCTGCAGTCATAGTGTGGGGCTCGACAAGGTTGACTTGCCCAAATGTAAGGAGAAAGGGATACGGGTAACCTACACACCTGATGTTCTGACCGATGACGTCGCCGACTTGGCTATTGGGTTGATGCTGGCGGTATTAAGGAGGTTATGTGTCAGCGATCGGTATCTCAGGAGTGGCAAGTGGAAAAATGGTGACTACAAATTGACTACTAAGGTTTGTATTCGTGGTCTAAATGTTGGTGTTAGTTTGCGCTCTTTGACTTTTGGTTGGTTCTGATCTATCGTTTCTGAGGTTACTAAGAAAATAGTCTCAATTCTTTTGAAAAGAAAAAAAAAATTGTAGATTTTGAGGAGAAAACTGGGATTTATGATGATCGAGAATCCTTGTGTGTAATTGAGCAAAATGCGTGAAAATTAAGAAGCTTGAATCAGAGAGGACGTGTGATTTTTTGGATTTTGCTTCCATATTTTGAGCAGAATTCATGGCATGATTGGTTGATTGTTTCTGATTCTGGACTTGACTCCCTGTAGGTAGTTCAATGAATTTTGATGCTGTCAGGTGAAAGTAGGCTTCTGATGCTAGTTAGATTTCAGAGGACTAGGGGATCAACGTTTTTTAACTAATTGGAACTGATTCTCTTGAGCAGCTATGAATGCAACAGTGGCCATCGGCATGTAGACGGAATCTTGAGCTGGTAGGATGATCTGGCAGTAGTAATAATCTGGTAGAGATTGTTTTAGTATAAATATTGCTGTGTACTGAGTTGAATATCCGGGAATAAAGAACTCATTGCTACTTAGTTTCTCTCCAAAGTTCGCTATCTTCTTTTTCTCTTAAATTTCCTGAAACTTTATGTAACTCTTCCTTGTTGAGGTTGCATCAGCTTGTGAGATGGCTAATTATTGTCTTTTCTATATGTGGTCAACTATTCCTCACACCCATATAGCGGGTCCAACTAGTTTTTTTCAAGGCTTAGTTGTTGTTGTATCTTATGTATTTTGCCTTTATCCAATATTGATAGAGAGCTTACGTTAAATCAAGTTTCTTAGATACTTCTTGATTGTAGTGCTTTAATGGGCAGCCGTATGTCTGTTGGCATTGATTTCACTGTCAGATATGATATTTTTATTATAATTTGGAAGTCAGCAATTGCAATGAGTTTCAAGTCCTGTCAGTCTGGACTTGGAAGTTTAACACAAGATAGAAATCCTTGTGCTGATGACTCTCTTACATGTTGGTTTATATTATGGGAATACTTATTTTTCTTTTAGCTAAGCGTTGATAGTTTGATAAACCTCTTCTTAAAATGCAAAACTGTAGGTTTCACTTGTGTTTTGGCTGTTTAATCTCCTTGCTGTGGAAATAGGTTTCTCTTATTTTCAGCTACATATTTTCTATCAAGAGTAGCAAAACGTTTTTTGTTGCTTGCTGGTGTTGTCATTAAATTGTTTCATTTTTTACATTTTTTTTCTTTGTTACACAAGTTGATTCTGAACTTTTTATGTCATATTATGACACAAGTAAGCAATTTTATCGTATTGACTAAAAATCTTGCTAATTATGTTATTATCATTTTACTGTTGTTATTGCTCAATTTGTATGCTTGGGTTCAGATTTTAATTTTTAATCTTTACAGTTGATGACACACAGCAGTTGAATTGTGTTGGGGCATTTAGCTGGAGTTTATGCGAATTATGTTATATTTTGACTTGTATTAATTAAACAAAACATAAGCATGAAAGGATTTTAGAGGACCAGAGCATATGCTCAAACTGCTTAAATCTTAATAGAAAACTAAGCATTTTTTTTTTTTGTCTCGATTATTTTCTCATGAAACACCAGTAAGACTTTATATTTGGGAATGCTGCCTTGTTGCATCTGTCAAGTCCTCTTATATTAGAGCTTCTGAGAATTCAAACAGCTAAACTTGTATACTGCCACTTCCAAGTATTTCTTTGTATATCATATTGGGTTGATGTAAGGAAGTAAATTCATATCAGCGTCACAAATTATCATTAGCAGAGCCATTAGGCACCGATAATACATGGAAGCATGGCACCTCCTTTTGCTTTATATATATCTCCTTCTCTTATTTTTTTGTTGGTTCTGTCTATATCTCTCACTTGGTTAAGACCTTAAGTCCAACTGTCTAAAGATATATTGAAGAGCAAAAGACGTTCACAAGCTTGCAGTACAACAATCTATAGCTTATTTGTCTTGACAGTTAATATTTTTTGTGAGTGCATCATATTGTTGCTAAGCACTTCAGCAAATTAGACTATAATTTGGTGTTTCTATGGTCCTTTAATTCTCTTATGATTTCTCAATGCTTCTGTGAATGATTGATTAATTTCCTTTTTTTTCAGTTTATGGGGAAGTCAGTTGGCATTATTGGGCTGGGCAGGATCGGCATGGCAATTGCCACACGAGCTGAAGCATTTAACTGTTCAATTTGTTACTATGCTAGAACAGAGAAAGCAGACGTAAAATACAAGTACTATCCGAGCGTTGTTGAGTTGGCTGCCAACTGTCAAATCCTTGTCATTGCATGTGCACTAACAGAAGAAACGCACCACATTGTCAATCGTGAAGTCATCAACTCATTAGGTCCAACAGGTGTCCTTATCAACATTGGTAGAGGTTCTCATGTTGATGAACCAGAGTTGGTGTCTGCATTACTTGAAGGCAGGCTGGGTGGTGCTGGGCTTGATGTTTTTGAAGACGAACCTAATGTACCTAAGCAGCTATTTGGTCTTGAAAATGTAGTCCTCTTGCCTCATGTAGGAGCTTCTACGGTGGAAACCAGGATAGCCATGGCTGACCTTGTTGTTGGCAACTTGGAAGCACACTTTTTGAACAAACCTCTATTAACTCCAGTGATATGATTTTGACTTGAAATTTTCTGAATGCTTGATAGATCGGTTGGAGGCTTCTTCACGTTTCCGGTACTTTCAATTAATCTAGAGATCAATAGATCATTATTTCCTGGATTTGGTGAGGAAGAAATATTCTCACGGGTCCAAGTTGTATGCTTGAAGCTATTTTCTTCTTCTTAAATACATTATTGCCATCATCTTAGCTGCAGCTAGCAAGGACTTTCATTTGAATCCTTCTGTTTCGGTGTTGACAATGATGATTTTGATGTGTGAAGCCGCATCGACAAGTAGACTTTATCATGGTAATGGTTGAATCAACATTTGGAAAGCAAATATTATTGCAACTTTCAGTATTTACTGTCAAGTGCAAGTAAGATAAATCTTGAATTTATGCTTGAGAACTTTTTAGATTTTTAATAAAGCATACATGTTCCACATGGAAGGTGAAGCATATTTTGTCATTAGTCAATTTTCTTGAGTGTTCCAAACATTAGAAAATACAAAAAAATATGTTCTGAAAAATATTTTCTATGAAACAGATTGAATCTGATATCGTTTATCTTATGATCTATTAATACAGTTTTTGTGTTGGAGTATATTCTGTATAAGGCAAACTGACATGAAACTTTTCCTTGAAATATCAAAGTTTCAGTGATAACTTTTCACATATTCTGTTGGACTTGCCGTGCCTGCTGCTTTAAGCATTTTAAGATGGTGAAGTAGCAACTGAAACAACCACAAGATGACATTGGTAAATATTCTTTCTGTACATGAGAATATATCACTCTCCTAGATTTATAATGCCTGTAAACCACATCTCTTCCTCACTCCAAAATGCTGAACTAGAGAAATGCATCTGCCTCCAAGCCCTTCACTCCAACCACAAACAATAAGGCAAACCCATATATAGAAAAAAAATCCCTCTATGGAAATCTAAAATCTGGAGGGGAAAAATAGAATAAATAAGAAAACAGAACACCTAGGAACCTATACATTTTACAATTAATCAGTCGTCTGCCTAACTAACAAAGCTAAGGGTGATCAACTATCTTCACATTGCAAGCTTGTCTTTATGTTTCGCAATGTGCAGGATACAAGTGTGTTAACAGACTCCACATATTCCATGGTTAGTTTGGCTGCGGGGGAAGTATTAGTTAAGATTTGGACTGCCATTGTCAACAGAGATCCTCCTTCTGTGCCCTTCTCTTCTTGCCTGGAAGTGATTACCAAGGGCCTTGATTCAAGTCCATCAGGAAGAATTGAAAATCCTGAAGGTAATACTGCTATGTTGCTTGAATCACATCCATTAATCACAGATTGCATTCCATTAACATCCACAGGAGCATAGACTACCATGGATTCATATGCATTTATGCAGCAATCTTGGAGTACCCACATAGGATTCTCCTTTGAATTCAGTGTCTGCATTGGAAAAATTCTTAGTTATTCTGTGTGGTGAATAGAGAGATATAAATCTATTTCTGAGCTCTAAAAGAAGAAACTTACTTGTATAGTTACTGCATTGCCTCTATCTTGTCCTTTGGCTAAGTTTGCAATGCATTGTACTGGAACTCCACTTGACATGATATCCCACTAGAATTTAAGAAGAAAAAGAAACATCAGGATCAAAAAACCTCTGCTTTTGCTATGTGATTTAGCTGCAGAAATCTATATATACCTCATTCCTGTGTGTTTCATCTCGCAAGAAATCAAACAGGACTGGAGGAGACACTGGCAACCATATGGAAGAAACTGCACACAAGATCACTCCAATGGGTTCACTGGGATCATTTAAGTTCTTCCTGGAGGAAACCCTTATATCATCTCCTGTTTTGCTTGTGACTTTGTTCCATGTATGGTAACTTGATGCTCCAATCGCACGGCAAAAGCTCCATGTCATTCTCTGAGCCAGTTTCAGAATGCTTTTCCTCCCAGCCAGGGTTGCAACACCTACTTTCCAACAATAAATGCAGTTGGAAAACATGCCCTATAGATGAATATCCGGCAGTGACATTGAGAAATAGAAAGATAGGATTTTTTACCAGTAGAATCCTTCGTTGGAACATTGGTTGCCATGAAGAAAACAGTCCATTCACACTTGAGCTGCAGTGTTGCTATCCAATGTCTTGCACCAAAGGCTAGACCACTATTCACAATGGTTCTGTACAGAGTGTGAACTGTGCTTTTCTGGCATTCTAAGTGCTCCACCCATGTCACCTGAAAAGATTGTCTTGAAGTTTTATAATTTTTCTGCTGGTAATCATTTGAACACTGAATTGAATGAATGCAGGAAAATAAGGAATTAAAATAGAAAGCATAACAAATAATTAGTTGCACCAAATGCCATGTAAACAATTTCAATAATCTAAAAGCAAGATTCTTGTGGTCTATCTTGCAAGAAAATGCCTATCATTGTTACAAAGCATGGCCTATAAATGTACCTTGCAGTGACCATTAAATTGGTCCTCAATTATGCAGCCAGATGGTCGTTTTCTGCACTTGACAAGCGAGGCATCAATATTATCTTCTACATTTTCAATAGAAACATCAATAATTGCCCATTTCTCTGCACTGAGCTGCTTGCAATATCGAACAAAATATATTTCTCTGGTGGGCACCGCCGGTGTGAGCATTTGCACCTCTGCAAACATCTGCAACCATTTTTAAACTACATGAATGACTATTATATTTATCTTGGGCATTTTTCTTTTACGTTCCTCTTCTAGGACATTTCTATAGATTGGCCAGGGGCCACCTGCTGATGATAGCAGTGGTATCAAATTTTCAAAGATCTCAAAGGCAGGTAAAAATTTAAAGGTGGTCCATGCAACAAACACAAGGACCCTTGTCTCTTCCCAAAAGAAATCTGTTTATATCCCATGTGAAGTGATATGCGTCATATCAATCATTCATTGAAATGGAACTTTTTTTTTGTGGTGCCTCTTTCATGTGATAAAAAATCCCGTTCAATCCAGTACTCATGATTTTGTCTTCACTAAAACTGATGTTGATTTTGTCTTAAATTAAAGAACAAGTGACCCAACTCACCAGCTGTACTGCTCCATTTTTATTAGGACCTTCTCCATTGGAGATGACATCAACTGTGGCTGCCTTTGAGATCAAGCATGGAAACATCTCCTTCCATTGATCCTAAGAAACAGAGTTCGCGGCAATTAATTAAGGTGATCAATTACTGAAAAGGGAATTAATCTAAAATGATAACTAATTACCACATCATTGAAACTCTGAACTAATCTTGGAAGATCCATGAACACAACTCCAGTCTCTCTGGAGACTTCAATGGACCTCTTTGGTTTCCCACTGCTTGGATTTTCAACTCCAAACTCCTTCATGTACTCATCGTAGTTAAGAATTTCACGACCTGTCTCAACACTCCTAATCCAAAGTGGCTCACCCGCAGTGGCCATTTTCACAAGCTCTTCCATTGCTTGTTTAACAATCTCCATAATTCTCGACTTCTCCAGCCCGAAAATTCCAGTGTAAAAATCTAATGAACTCCTGTTCTCTTGCTCACTTCCAGGGGAGCATGAGGGTGCTGCACCTGGAGGGTACTTCCCTAGAGCTGCTCGCAGTTTTTCTACCTATAAATAAGAGTTGTAACTAAGGATATGCGATTTGCACTAATAAGTTGTTAAGTCTTCTAATTTACCTCAGCTTTGAGTTTGGCATTTTCAATACGTAATTGTTGTTCCTCAGTTGGCAAGGAAGTGTCAATGCTGGTGGTAGCCATTCCACAGTTGGGGCAACAAGCTTTATTAATGGTCTCTCTCATGGCCTTATTTTCCTCTCGCAGCTTCTCCATTTCTGTTTTCATTAACGAGTTCTCGTGTCTCTCTTGTATAGCCTGCAGTATAAATGCATAGCCATGCCATTGTTATTGTAAATGTAGCATTAGAGAATCAAGAAATGAATTTTTATTAAAGAAAATTGTTTATATATCATGAAAAGAAAGATTAATGAAGAGGAAATCAAACATTTATACCTTAATTTGAGTTCTGCGATTTTGGAACCAAAACTTAACTTGTCTAGGGGAAAGTCCTAGTTGCTTGCTTAATTGTTGTCTTTGTTTCTCGTCAGGATGTGGGGAATCTTTAAATAACCTATACATTAATGCATCAATTGATCCATCATATATATATATTGAGAGAGAGAGAGAGAGAGAGAGAGAGAGGAGCCAAATCATAATAAAGCCATTGACATGAAAAACAAAGGAAAAAAAGAAAATTTTATCTCGTAATACTGACTTCCGACTCATCACCTTTAACTACAAATATAATATAACAATCATCTTAATTTTCTAATATTTAATTGTATATTGTGTGTATAACTAGACAATAAAGTATATTCTCAAGTGCATGGTACCTTGTTAAAGCCTTATTTAGCCACAAAGTTGCCAATTATTATAGCACAAACTAATTATAATCAATTCATTTTGCAACCATTGCACTATAACTTCAAAATTAATTAAATAACTACAAAGTATTATTCATACATGTATATAAATATTAATTATGTAAAAATACAACAAAATTTGGGAAATGAGAGAGCACTTACGCTTCCATTTCTCTGATTTGCTCGCTGGTGTGTCTGTGATATTTCTTCCTCTTCTTCTTCTTCTTATCATCACCTGTAGCATCAGCATCATCATGTTCTCCTTCGCCTTCAAACTCATCCTCTGATCTTGATCTCATGGGCCCTGAGTTTTCGCTGCTAATTTCAACAGTACCTTCTCTTCTTCCTATTTCTCCTCCTCCTCCTACACTTCCCTCTTCCCCTTCCTCCACCGACATCGCTAGAGGCTCCGGAGCCCCGGCTGCATTCCCACGGCGGAATATTCCAGCCTTCAATAGAAAGAAAACCCAATTAGCTAGAAAAGAAAGACACATACATTACATGAACATGAGAAAAGAAAGAGAAAAACAAGAAAAGAAGAGGGGAGCTACAAGACTGAGAGAGAGAGCAGGAGAGGCGAAAAAGTCTTTGGTATGAGAAGTAGGAGGATTAGACATGTCGACGCCCATGGCAGAGAGAAGTTCCTGTCTTGGTGATGAAGTGGTAGTTGTTTTAAGGAGGAAGGCAACAATGGAGGCTGTTAGAGAGAGAGAGAGAGAGAGAGGGATGTGGGGTCTTGTCGATTTAAGGATGTAAAGACAAAAAAACGAAGTTTTGATAAAGAAAAGGCAGGGCCGGTAGGAGTTGACTGTTAGATATTCGTCTGAGTGGCAACGTAAAATCCAACTAACTTTAAACAGTTGAATGTAGTGTTTCCAACGGTATTTCCAGCTTCTTTCTCCGGTGGCTCAGCCGCGCTCCTTTATCAATTTCTTCATCTTCTTCACACTAAGCTTTTCCATACTCTAATATTTCTTGCTTATATTTTGTCTATATAGATCTCTAGTTATACAATTATATAACTCTATATATTTAGACTTTGGATTTATATATATTTTTAAATAATTGACAATAATTAAATTAGACTTTAATATTATTGAATTAAAATATAATTCAGATTCCCATTTTACCTTAATCTTTCCATGCATTTGACTGTGTATATAAATATGAAGACATACCATATATAATATGGGTATATAAATATATATAATATATCATATTTTGAATGGAATTGCAGGAGCGAACGCAAGGGGGCCAGTTTTGGCACGTGCCCCCCGACGATTGAAAAAAGCTTATAGCAGTGTCTGTCATGGGTGAACGCAAGGGGCCAGTTTTGGTATGTGCCCCCGGCGATCAGAAAAAACTTGGAGTAGTGCCTGTGAGTTTTTTTTTTCAAATTCAATGCAAAAACGATGTAGTTTTGGTCTTTTTTTTTAATTTTAAACTAAAACGGTATTATTTTGACCTTTAAAATTTTAAATCAAAATTATATTGTTTTGGTTCATTAAAAAAAACCTAGAGAAATCACGAATACAACAAACAAAAAGTCATATCTTATTATTACAATGTAGTGGTGCTCCACTAAAACTGCGGTCTTGCGTCCGCCACTGTAAAAGTGTGAATGTAAATAATGAGAAATTATTTTTTTAAGATTTAAATTGAAGTTATTAAGATTTAATATTTATATACATATATTTATATACACATACGAAGACATATCATATATATATATATATAAAATATTATAAATGTATGTTAAAATAGTGAGAAAGGTAAAAAATAAGTTATCACCATTTATATGTATATTAAGTGAGATTGAATGGGTAAAATCCACAATCAAAAACTTTAATTTTGACTAAACAAATTGGATGAGTTCAAGGTATATAAGATAAGTAGCATTACCTAACCAAATGGAAGAATAGGGTGACGTGGCCGTGTTTAGAGACGTTTATCGATGATATCTAAGGTCCACTTAAATACGAATGGTAGAGCAACCTGATCTTCATTGATTTGGTGAAATAGTACCCTCTCAATTAAAACCAACCCTATTACCTGAATAAAGAATTTAGCCTTCCTATTTTAACCATTTTTCTTTAATGTTATTAGCTAAGGATGAGCCAAGCTAGCCGAGCCATACAAGACCCAAGAGGGAGGATGGGCTAAAAGTCAAAAGTAATAAGAGTCACAACTGACCTGGAAGGCAATATATGAAAGACGGTTGTTGTTGTTCATTAGTGATGTGTGAGAATGTGTCTTCGTGCCATTTAAGTGGCAGAATTAATGAATTTGGCCCCAAGCTTTTCATTTTTCTTTTATTAAATTTTGTCCAACATCCACTATTTCAATTTCTTCATCTCCTATTACTCAAAATTACACTTATTATTAAAGTCTTTCTTTTTCTTCACTTATTATTAATACCCAACAATTTTCCTTAATTATTATTTAATTTCATTTATTTTAAATTACCAAATCCCCAATTGCTTGTTTTTATTATTTAAATAACACATACATATTTAAATTAAGTAACAATTAATTGAATACTAAAATTGTAAATGAATTAAATTATTCGTAAATTATTCGAGTTTTAATTCGATAAAAATTTTATTTAATTCAATTTATTTTATAAATAAATTAATCTATAATCTAATTTTTAAATTCATTTAATAAACGAGTTAAATTTGAATTTATATATATTTAACTTATTAAAACTAAAAAAAGTTCAATTCATTTATTAAACGAATTAAATTTGAATTCGTTAATATTAAACTCAAGTTCAAAATGAGTCAAATTTAAATTCATTTCAAACTTGAAAAGATTTTAAAGAATCAAATTTGAACTCTTTAAATTGTAACTTGATTAATTTACACTTTTATTAAATACATTAATTTATAATTTATTGCATATAATAATTATGCGTACATTTTAATCCTTTGTAATTTTTATACATAATCATTTATAATCTTTAAATAAATTTATACACAATATTTTCCAAATAAGTTTTGAAATTAAAAAGATAAATTCTTCCATTTTAAACATAATAAAATTACATTTTTATAAATTTCTCGATTCTAAGAATATCACTTAATTAACAAAACTTAAACTTTTAAGACTTTTTGTTCAAATATTTATTTTTTCTCCCATCAACTAAGCATTAACTTGCCAATAAGATGATGACCTTGATTATAGTTTATGGTCCGGACGAGGAGGAAGAAAACATATTCTTGAATGCCATTATTAGCCATGAGCTTCTATAATTAAAGTATTGGTGCTATATAGGTTATGATTGAGACCTAATCCGCAATTCAAACCGTCCCACGATTCTTTTTGTTTTTGTTTCTCTCTCTTTCTCTCTCTTTCTTTCCCATTTACAGTTTTCTGCGTTGTTAGTTATGAATGTTAGTTGATATAAAGCAATCACATGATGCAAAAAAACACAGTTTTGAAAAAACTACCAAAAAAATTATTTTCAAGAATCATGAAGTTTCTTATGGAGCAAGTTTGGAATATCAACGCTTAATTTAAGGGAGCACTGGAAAGTATGGAAAAAAAAATGATGTGATAATGGGAAAGATGAATTTAGATATGATCAGAAAGTTACAAAAGAATGGTTGGTATAAAAGTTTACCTTAAAAAAGGGCAATCCAACAGAAGCAACCACAGCCACTTCAACGGAAAATGGTCCTCATACAACATCAGGTGCAGACAAATCTGATTGATACTTCGCTGCATTACAAAGTTAAGAAATTAAGGAATCCTTTCGAAAAATGATTTATGTGCATCAGAATTAATATAAGCAAAGCCTGACACATAGTAATTTGCAAAAGCTAAGACTCATAAAATGGTATTCAATTAGAAATCTCCGATCACTAAACTACACAGAGATTTCAACAAACACATAATCTTCATGGAAGTGCAGTGTTAGAAGCATTGCAACGTTGGGCCCAGAAGGCCATCCTTGTAGGGATAGTGTCGTATTGGGAAACGAGTAAAATCGAACGGCTTTTAGAACACCATTGACAAGAATTATGAAAGATCCTGCGTTATCAAAGGGCTCTTTTTGTAGTCTTCATCTTGAAAGTTAGATGTTGAAGGGTAGATAACATGGGGGTTCTGGAAGTCAGGTAAATATGCAATATCATGCTTTTATAAGCATAGATTTCTCAGAATTAAAGAGACTTGATGTGCATGCGTACAATTTTATGTCACCATTGTTGAATCTTGAACTGCCCATTGCTTAACATGAAGTCATGAATATTTCTAAGTGAAAAGAGCTCCTCCATGTGCTTGTCCCTTGCAGGTAGGTGATTCTACTAACAAGTTTGAAAACATAAATGTGATAGAAAAGGTGATGAGGTGATAGAAGTTCAATGCTTACTTATTTTTATATTTTAATTTAATTATTTAATTTTAAGAGTAATTTTTTTTTCATTTTTATAATATAATAAAATTAATATATGTATATATTTATTTATTTTTAAAAAATAAATATTACCGTATTACTATAAATAATTTTAATTAATTACATTTTATTTTTAAAATTCATATATAATATTATTAAATTATCTTTATATATCTCTTAATATTAAATTTTAATTTTAATTTTATAATAAAACATATTTGAATAAATTACTAAATATAAGAATAAATTAAGATAAATGTATTTAATTTAAATATTTACTAAATTTGAAGTCTATATAATATAAAAGCTTCACTTGTTACTCTAGGCGAAGCCACACCTGAACAAACCTCCAGTGAGGTTAGTCCTCCCGCTCTCCTGGCCACAAAGCTAGAACATTTCTGTGGTGTTCATATCTTAGTGTCGTCTCTCGCTCTCTCTCTCTCTGCAATCAAAGAGGTGAAATTTACTGAACCCAGTTTTGTTTTGTAAACCAAGTTTTGCAACAATACACAAAATTTATTCTTTTATACTCTTTTGTTCTTTTTTCAGTATATTTCTTCAGATATATAGATATGCCTTCCATTGTTGCAAGCTTGCCTCCTCCACCACTGGTGGTCCCTGGTAGAAGCACCCTTTTCAGGACTCTTCTAAAACTTCCAGTTTCTTCCACTAGAGGTCAGCTATATAGATTCTAAAGGGTATAATTTGGCTATTCATAAACTTTTAAACTACGCTTGCCTATTTAAGTAAGTACAACAGCTATTTGCTTTAGATCTTCGTTAATGGTTTATGCTTTTTTACTTTCTGTACTTCTTGGTGGATACTGGAACTAATATATTGGTTTGAAAGAGTTGGCGTATTTCAATTTGAGAGTTAAGATTCCTTAATCGTTGCAAACAGTGAAAAGAATAATTGGATTTAGGCTTATGGACACTAACATCTGAAGTTTTTGGCTGGATTGAGAATTGAACACAGTTTATTTAGCTGTAGGTGCTTTTGGGAAAGTTTACAATGATGAGCAGAGTGTAAAAAAGAAGAAATCTACTATTGCCTTCTGAAGTAAAAAAAATGATAATCAACTTTTTTTTTTTTTTTTTTTTTTTCCAAGGAACTAAGTTGATGGTTATCAATAAGTTCTAGATTTCGGCTTGAGGTGAATTCTAGAAATTTGGAAACCATTAATCTAGTGAATCGTGATATGATGTTGAATCTGCATAGTTGTTGTAGATGGTTCTAGTTATAGAATCAGTTTTCAAAAGTGTATGATTATTTTAACAATTGTGTAACTTTGATATGCAAGTGAAATAATGCAGCAAGGCACATGGACTGAATTCCCCCCCTGTTCATGCTTTTCCTCTTTTATTATTTTATCCTCAACCATTGATAATCATGCATTATAGAGAGACAAAATCGAATGCATCTTGTTATGAAGGCTGCTGGAGAAAGCTCTGAGTCATCAACCTCCCTCGGCATTGTTAAGTCTGTACAGAATGTTGTGAGTTCTCTCACTCTCTCTGTTGGTGGGTGAAGGGTGTATGTCTGTGTTTTATTCTCTGTTTATTTCTTAATCAATTCATCTGTTTCTGTTTTTTTTTCTTGCCATCATTCCTTTATTATTTGTAGTTCTATCATCCTACAAAGTTTGAAGTCTTCTTCATGTTGTTGACTGTGGGCACTGAACACAGTGTTTGTTCTAAGATTCATGGATGCTTGATTTTACTTGTTTAAATCATGCATCATTTTGCTATACTCTCCATGTAAACATTTTATGTATTTCTGATGCATCCTTGATTGATATGAGGCAGTGGGATAAATCTGAAGACCGGCTGGCTCTTTTTGGTTTGGGGTTTGCAGCTATAGTAGCTCTATGGGCATCATCAAATCTTATATCAGTAATTACTTCAACTTATTTCATTTATATTTCTGGCAAGGATCTTTAAATCTAATTATTCTACTGCTTATTACTTTTTTCTTTTTTAATTTCTTGGTATTTATAGACCATTGACAAGTTGCCACTTATCCCAAGTGCACTAGAACTTATCGGCATACTATACTCTTCGGTGAGTTTATCTGTCCACTATTGCTGCATTTGTATTTTTCTCATTTTTTCAGTACTAACATCAACTTCTTTATGGATTTCAGTGGTTTATATATCGATATCTCCTATTCAAACCTGATAGGTAAGTGAAATTCCAGTAGCTTTTGGCCTGCTTTGTTTACCAAGTTAGTAAGATATTCTTTAGTGCTTGAATATCATATATTTCATAGGCCTTGCACAGTCAAAACTGGATTACGAAGTTAACACGGAATCCTTGTGTTGGAGTAACTTAATGTTTGATCTGTTCCCATTGTTGCTTACAGGGAAGAGCTATTCCAGATTATCAAGAAGTCAGTATCTGATATCTTGGGCCAGTAAATCATATGAGTAATTTTAGATCACGACTATGAATACTTGACCAATATTTGTGTTGGTGAATTTAAGTTTGTAATTGCAGCTATTAAAATTAATTACACTACCTGTTTTCTCACACTGATTTATTCCACTTGTCGATGTTCTGGATGGGTTGATTATGATTTTATTTGAACTCCAACTCCACATGAGCTAAAGAGCCTGCCTTTCTTTGGTGAAACAAGAAGCTCATGAAGAAACTTTGCTTATAGATTCTTTCTGTGGCACTTGAGAGTGGATGCCAATTGTCGAAGTACATGGCAGGAGTGTTTTGAGCTGCACTTGTTTCAATTATCTTCTGTAGATGTTTGAACTTGCCCTTTTTGGGTTAGATATATATGAATTGGCTAATGGAAGGATTAAGTCAACCTTTTTCTTTTTATACAAATAGCTCCGATTTGTGTCGAACTCGAGACTTTATAGTATTAGAGACGAGTACAGTACCATTGATTCTTTTGGTTTGCACCTGTGAACCTCACAGGGAATGTATGTTTCTCCATTTTCAGATAGCTTTCTACTAACTAGGTTGTTTACTGTTGCCTGTTGGTCAACCCAACAGAACTAAGTGAATCCTACTCAACCTTGTTCGATTTCATCGGTTGTGTAGATCAATTTTGACACTTAACTCAAATGCTAAGGTTTTACATCGGATCAGTCTTGGTTTGATTGTTATAGCGATGGCAATGCAACCGAGTTGGCATGATTCTATGGCAGGTGCTAAGGATTACCAATGCATAAACATCTAACAAAGCATTTCTTCAAAAGGTGATTTGGACCTTCATCTTAAGTGTTTTCGAATTCCGACTCGACGGAATGGTACATCTAACAAAAAGCATGATATGATTAAAAATCGTTTAAAGCACAAATCTATCTTACTATAGCTATTTAAGTTTGCTACCTAGCAGTATTGAAAATCAATTGAGCCTGTCAGAATAATTTTCATTATCTGGTTTCTGATGTAAATTTTAATTAAAAAAAATTACTACTTTACACATGGAATTAAAAGTCTCTTTGAAATACCTAAATTTTTTTTCATTTTCGAATCTATAAGAATATTCTCTTTATTTTTTTAGTTCCTCTCATTCTCTTCTTCTGTAAGATAATAACTCATATTTGATATTTGGTTGTTTAATTATAATAATTCTACCTATGCGAGTAGCGTAGTCGGTCTTAAGCCCGGATAAAGAATGAGAGTTGCAGTAGGTAGGCGGCCAGCGTAAGAATTTAACTAATCTCACTATGAATCTTTTAAACTATCATATCCTGTGGTTGTTTAATTATAATATTTTAAAATAAATGTTACAATATATTACCATAAATTTTTTTTGATATTCTATATTTTTATTTTACAAATAATTGATAATAAATATTAATTAATACAACATTGCTAATATTAATATAATATTATTTTAAAAAAAGTTATACATCATGAAATATGATTCGAATTAAATTAAATTAAATAGAAAATAATAACATTTCATGTGAATAGAAATATGAATTATTTGGTTATTAAATTAATATATAAAACTTATTATCACATTATAGTATGTAAATAGAAATATAAATTACTGTATGAAAATAGAGCGAGTGACCTTGCCGCTACATCTTACCATCCAACAACGAGAGAATGTAATGTAACGTTTTCAGACGAGTCAGATCGACCAAGGGTCGTCAAAATTCGACACCGAACTAACCATCTGTGACTCTCTTAGAGCCCCTCTCTCGCAGACTCAGTACCGGATAAATCATCAACAGCTCAAACAAAAACCGAGGGAGCCTCCCCAGCTATGATTCCAATCCTACACATTTCCTAACAAAAGGTTTCAATTCTCGATTTCTCTCCTTTTTCCCATCTCTCTTTCTCTGATGGTCTTTTTTTAATTTCATTGGACGGATCGTGTTGTCTGCAATCATTTTGTTTATCTGGTTACCTTTTCTAGGTTTCGTTTTTTATTTATTTATTTTGTTCTATTTAGCTATCATGCTCAGTGTTGCTCTTGCTTTTTTTCCATTAAGATTTAGGTTTTCTTTTTCTAATTTGCGATGCATCTAGCTACGTTTAGATCTTGACAGAGGTTCGACGTGTTCAATTATCGGTTGCTACTTAATGATCCTGAATCCATATCGATAATAGCTTCGGTTTGCATATATTTGTGATCTATAATTTGATTGTTATTTTGTTTTTTAAATAAATTGTGATCTATTGGGTGTAAATGCAGGCGTGATTATTGGATCGAGTTCTTGAATTGGTTGGACTCAAGAGATGGCGTGGTTTAGCGGGAAGGTGTCCTTAGGGAACTTCCCGGATCTTGCTGGTGCTGTGAATAAGCTCAGTGAGAGCGTCAAGAATATTGAGAAGAATTTTGACAGTGCTCTTGGGTTGGAGGAGAAGTCCGATTCTAGCAGTGAAGGTATTCACATTTCTTGTTATTTCCATTAGTTGTTAACAAAATATATAATGCCTACATTACCTTTCATGTGAAATTAGCGGTTCCTAGAGCATTTTGTTGAATTTCCCAAAATAAGTACTTTTCCAGGTCCATATTGGCATTCCACTAGAATATCAAGGTTCTTATGCCAGAAATAATACAAATTTGGAAATTCACATAAGCTAATGAATAAGTTAATACAAATATTTATATATGGGGTTACAATTTAGAGATTGATTATATTTAGAATCCCTCCTATTTGCCTGCCAGCTTCAGGACTATGGCCTGTTATGTCCTTTATGGGAAACAAAGGCGAGGATAGCAATACTGAACCTTCAGCAAAAACTGGATCTCCTGAAAGATTGTCTTCAGTTGAGGAAAATGAGGCTCAAAAATCTGCCATTGAGAAACCGACAATTGAAAGAGAAAATCAAGTGCTCAAAATTGAAAAAGAAGATGAGCATCTGCAGATTGCAGAAAAAGAAGATACCGTGATTTCAGACCCTGTAAAATCTGAGTCTCAATTGCAATTTGTACCTGTTGACCCTCATGAACCTGTTGTACATGATGTTAAGACACTAGATTCGGTTGACAATCCACAGGAGAAGATCTTAGAAATGGGCCCTGCTGAAAATTCAGAGTCACTAGAGGTCAAGACAGGATCTGCTCAAGTTGATCAGGATGAAGAGGATACTACCATGCATGGTGAATCAGATACAGTTGCTAGGCATGAGAACAAAGATGAACATAAGGGGCAAAAAGAAGAGGTTGTAAAAGAAGGTTCTCCTGTTCTGGCTGAAATATCAAATGATGCCCAATCTGAGGTATCAAGTGATACTCAAGCTGAAGTTGCAAGTGATCCATCTGGTTTGCCAGTCCCTGCTGATGAGACCCAGATGGCTTGTGAAGTTTCTTACCCTACTGCTGTTCTATCAGATGAAATTCCTGAATCTGTTTCTGATGATAGTGATGCGAATGTTAAGACAGTTGGAGATGTCAATAATGTTGAGACAGTTGGAGATGTCAATCAAGTCAATGATGGTGAGATTAATGCTAAAGAGCAACGACTTAGCTCAGCATCAAATGTCTCTGATTCCTTAGATTCACTGGTTGAATTAGAAAAGGTGAAGATGGAGATGAAAATGATGGAAACTGCATTGCAAGGTGCTGCAAGGCAAGCCCAGGTATTTCTTGTAGTACAAAAATGATGTTCACGAAAAGTCTTAAAAATTTGCCTCAGGTCTGATGCATGATCAGGGGATATAAATGTTATCCTCAGGCTATCTTGTTTGTTATGCATCTTTCCTTTCGTACTCATTATTGAATCTTTCACATTCAACAATAATTCAACTCCCTTGTAAATTTTTTCAGTCAAAGGCTGATGAGATTGCAAAGTTGATGAATGAAAATGAGCACCTGAAATCTGTCATTGAAGAGTTGAAGGTAACTGTATTTTTTTTGTTCCTTTAAAAAACATGTCGTTTATGTAATATTATTTGATTAATTGAATTTTTTAAACTCATAAGTTACACAATTATATTTTCAACTACATATCATTGCGATGACTATTCCATTTTTCTTCGGCATAATTTAGTTTTTATCTTAAAAGAATCAGTTGTCTTCTTGCTGCTTGTGATTGTTCAGAATTAAAATACTCTTATGATGATTTAATGCTTTCCTATTTTTACCTAGTTCAGTTCCGATTACTCCCTGCAATTTGTCCTTTGTAGCTTGAAATTTAAAATTTCTATAGTATGTTTTGAAATTGTCACTTTCTTGTTGGTATAATGGGAGAAGAAGTTCATCAAGTGCTCATGTCTACTTGTGATTTGTTAGGCTGCCTCACGTATCTTAGAGAAATTTTATATTTTATGTGCATGCAACAAATTCATCAACTGCCACTTTCTAGCTTATTGATTATGTGCATTCTATGATATGTAAATAGTTGTGTTTCGTTATCTGAGCTGAATGGTAAAATTGATGGCTAAATGTTGTGGAACAGAGAAAATCTAATGATGCAGAAATTGAGTCTTTAAGAGAGGAATACCATCAAAGAGTTGCAACTCTTGAAAGAAAGGTATGCTCTTTTGTGTGTGCGTGTGTGTTTGCACTATGAAATCTACTATATTCTTGATGGATGGCAATCTCTCTTGAATTTACAATATATTAACATGTGCCCTTTGTTTATTTGCAACTTTAAGCAACAAAGTAGTTTTTGTCTTGATTTTCGTAGAGAATGAGCAGTTGTTAACTGTCTTATATGTAACTCGAGAATCAAGATATGACCAAAACTGAGATGGGATCCATACAAGTTATTATAGCTTATAAATAAGACCCAGTAATTATTGGCAATGGTTATATTTTGGAAAGTTTTGTAAGTGTTTAATTTGTGTTTGTCGCCTAATATGGTGAAAAATGCTTATGAAACAGACTCCATTTAGTTAGAACTTAAAATTTAGTTGCTTGATTTTCTATATACATTCCAAATGGAGAGAATCTTTGTTTGGGTGAAATCAATCTGTGTGCCTATATTTTCATTACTGCTATGATTTAATTACAAAAATGTAAGTTTGGTTACAGGTTTATGCTCTTACAAAGGAAAGGGATACACTTCGAAGAGAGCAGAATAAGAAAAGTGATGCTGCTGCACTTTTGAAGGAAAAAGATGAAATTATCAGTCAGGTCATGGCTGAAGGTGGAGATATTAAAATCCTTCACACCCCCACCCCCCCTCCTTTTACCATTTCAGATATTATTCTCCTTTTTTTACGGAAAACAATGCTATATTTTTTCTACCACTTTTTGAAGCATTTATGCGATACTGATCACTTAGGCTTAGGCTCGTGAGCTGTAATTACATGAATTATCAATAATCATAAAGGGAATTATCTTCTACTAGTATTAGTTCTTCCTATGGTTTTGAATGGCGCTCTTCTTTTAACGACACTCAGAACTTGAAAATCTTTCTGTTATTCCAGGTGAAGAGCTTTCGAAGAAGCAGGCTGCTCAAGAATCTACAATTAGGAAATTAAGAGCTCAGGTATTTATGGATAGTTTTGGAGCTTTTCACATTCAATACCGCATGCAAGTGCCTCTCTAATCTAGTAAGAAATTCTTATGTTTTATGCACTTTTTCTGAAAGCTTAGATTAGAGAGCTTGAAGAGGAGAAGAAAGGCTTGTCGACCAAACTTCAGGTAATTTGATTGAGAAATGGAATTTTGCTACCTTGCATTTCTAATTACACTTCTCTCCCCAATTTAAGTTTGAATATTTTATGAAATTGGCTATTATATATGTTTGTTTATCTTTGGCCCACATAAATGACAGATTTGTATTTGAAAATTTGAGCATCATGATTCTAGCATGTATTTGCCTGAGATTTGAATTTTAGTTGCTTGTTGACATTGTTGTAATGTTTTCAAATCATTGTTCAGTATCTTCTGATGTCAGTTTATTGGAATAAGCATCTATATGGCTTGAAAACAAAGACAATTAGGTGAAGGAGAATTCTTTGCAATTTTATCGTTCTATCTGGTTATTTCTTCCACTTCCATTTTACAAATTATCTGCGAACTGCAGCGAAGGACGTGTGGCTTGTCAATTAGTAGTTATTTGTGGTCATTGTCTCCTAGCGTCAGTCCATGTTGAATTTTATGCCAATTTCTGATGTTGACTTCCAGGTGGAAGAGAATAAAGTAGAGAGTATCAAGAAGGACAAGACAGCTACAGAAAAGTTGCTACAAGAGACAATAGAAAAACACCAAGCAGAACTTGCAGGACAGAAAGAGTATTACACAAATGCTTTGACTGCAGCCAAGGAGGCTGAAGCATTGGCAGAGGCACGTGCCAATAATGAAGCAAGAACCGAATTGGAGAGTCGTTTGAGAGAGGCAGGGGAGCGTGAGAGCATGCTGGTTCAGGCAATTGAAGAATTAAGACAAACTTTGAGTAGAAAGGAGCAGCAGGTTTATTTTTTTCTTCATTTTCCTGAGATTGTTGATTAGATTTCATCTAATTTGTGTGCCAAAAATAATTATTAGTTTAACCTTTTCCACTGCTTTTGGATTTTTAGGCTGTTTTTAGAGAAGACATGCTTCGTAGGGACATTGAAGACCTTCAAAAGCGTTATCAAGTGCGTTGAACTTCCTCCACTTTGGTTTTAAGTAAATTTTGCTTTATACATCATTAATTTTTAGTTATGATATGTAGTTTTACTTATTCTTGTAGGCAAGTGAGCGCCGATGTGAGGAGTTGGTTACTCAAGTTCCTGAGTCTACAAGGCCTCTTCTAAGGCAGATAGAAGCAATGCAGGTACATTTGTAATTTTTCATCATGTCTTTAGAGTTTGCATAGGGAAGTTTTTGTGCTTCAAACTCTTGTTGGTTTGTTTATGAGTTATGACTTCTTTCATCAATTGGAAATAGGAAACAATGGCCAGAAGAGCTGAAGCTTGGTCTGCAGTTGAGAGATCTCTAAATTCTAGACTCCAGGTTCCTCGACAGATTTCAATTATAATGTCGCACAATTTAGAGCTTGTGATATGTCATCTATTAATTGTTGTTGCTTCTCCAGGAAGCAGAGGCCAAAGCTGCATCTGCTGAGGAAAGAGAGCGATCTGTGAATGAACGCTTGTCGCAAACCTTATCTCGGACTAATGTTCTGGAAGCTCAGGTTGTTTCTTTTTCCATGGGTAACCTTTTTTTTTTTTTCGCAATGGAGCTTAATTGGTGTAGAACAAGCTTTGGTACCAAATTGATGGAGAACCAAAATGCGAAAGTTAGAGAACATATTCTCTAGAAATAAGAAAAATAAAATTTTTCAACTTTTATTGATTCTCAAAATTAATATCATGATAATCTCTCTAATAAAATAGGTGGAATATATGGCTATTTATAGTTAATAAACTAGTCTTCTAAATAATCAATTATGAATGCTTAACCAAAACAAATTTGGAAAAAAATATTAGGAATCCCAAATCATCTTAAATTTCCTAAATAAAATGCTATTACCTATACAGTGAGAATTTTCTAATGATATAAACTTCCTAATTGTTGGAATATTAAAGTTTCTAATCTTACAATAATAATTAAATTAAGTTAATGCACAAAATTATAATTTGTATACTGCATTATTATTATAAATAGTTATGACCCCAAACTTGTTTGGGACTAAGGCTTGTTGTTGTTGTTGTTGTTGTTGATACTGAAATCAGTCATGTTTTAGATTTCATGTCTTAGAGCAGAGCAGATGCAGTTAAGCAAGTCCCTTGAGAAAGAGAGACAGAGAGCAGCTGAAAATAGACAGGAATACCTTGCAGCCAAGGAGGAGGCTGACACTCAAGAAGGTCGTGTGAACCAACTTGAAGAAGAAATTAAAGAACTCAGGCAGAAACACAAGCAAGAGTTGCATGATTCCCTGATGCACAGAGAGCTTCTACAGAAGGTTCTGCTTTAATATTTTGCAGTATTTCCAGAACTATTTTACAAAATAGAGCTTCTGTTCCTTCTTCAATATTTCTTTTCCCAACAACCATGTTATAGCTAGGATTTAGTCTCATTGATGCTGTGGAGGAATATGCTCAACTTCATATGTTTTGAAGGAATAATACAACATAAGGTGGGAAATTTTTATTTTCTCTCCTGGAAGCAAAACTTTGATTTGATGATAAGAACTATATCTTGGCATCAGAAGAAGTTTATTTGAGGCTTAACTAGTTCATTTTTGAAACCCATGCTATAATATACTGGTTGGTTATGCATATGGATATTGGAAATAGAAACTTCAGCATTAATCTATAAAGTTTCTTGTAGGTTTCCTGAATTAAGATATTGATTTATTATAGGAAATTGAAAGGGAAAAAGCTGCTCGATTGGATCTGGAAAAGACAGCTCGTATACATGCTACTGCATCTGATCAAACTCCCATAGCAAAGAGCAATTCTGGTTTTGAGAATGGTATTGTGCTCTGCTTTCCAGCTTTATACAAGTTTCTTTACTTGTTGCGTTGCTTATATTTTTTTTGTTGCTTTTTAGGAAACTTGAGCCGTAAGTTGTCAAGTGCTAGCAGCTTAGGCAGCATGGAAGAGAGCTATTTTCTGCAAGCATCTTTGGACACATCTGACAGTTTCTCTGAGAGAAGAAATCCTGGAGAGGCAACCATGAGCCCATACTACATGAAGAGTATGACACCTAGTGCTTTTGAAGCTGCTCTTCGTCAGAAAGAGGGCGAACTTGCATCATACATGTCTCGTTTGGTATGCATTATTCTTTGAAGTGTGTTTGAAATACATCCTCTCACCACATATATTTGTGCTGTATGCTATCTTGTACTTAATGGGCCTGGCATCTACAGAGATATGAGCCATTGGGACAATTTCATGTGTTTATAGGGATATAACGTGTCATTCTATTTCATGTTCAGCTTGATCAATTAATTGCTCTTTTGTGTGATTCAGACATCTATGGAATCAATCCGTGACTCTCTTGCAGAAGAGTTGGTCAAAATGACAGCACAGGTGAGTTTTCTACATGTTTTTCTAAGCAAGTCAAATTTATGATACAGGTGATTTCCTATTGTTGATCTTGCTTTTATCTTCTGATTTCTTGTTTCGTATTTGAATGCAGTGTGAGAAGTTGCGGGCAGAGTCTGCCTTGTTGCCTGGCATTCGAGCAGAACTAGAAGCGTTAAGGCGGAGGCACTCAGCTGCTCTGGAGTTAATGGGTGAACGTGATGAGGAGGTGTGTATGCTAACCCAGTCCAGGATTGCTTGCTTTCTTAAATGAAGTGTTAAGCTTAGGCCTTAAATTGCTGTAGATTTAGGTGTATATATTATGCTGCTAGTGTATTCCAGTTACATGTTTGAAATGTGCTGAACCTGCCTGTTCATTGGCAGGATCCTAGAGAATTGAGACTTAAAAATAGTCTCCAGCATTGTGTATTCTGATACAATTACTGTTTCACCTCCCAACCTATGAATACAATGGTGGATCTGAAATTAAGTTCTGAATTATATAAAAAAAATAACCGTGTTTAGTCCCTGCTGTGCTTATTAAACTGCAAGAGTGCCTGTCTGTCACCTTGTTAGGAACCAGAAATAGAAGAAGAGGGAGAGAAATTGAGAAGAATTGGTAGGAGAGGATGAGAGAGGGAGAGAGAGAGAGAGAGAGAGAGAGAGAGGGAGGGAGAAACATGGATGAGTGAGACCACAAAACAGAAGTTTTAATGTGGTCCTTCGGTGAATTTTAAGGGGGTAAAAAGAATGGAGAAAATGAAATAAAATTTTATTTCTTATGTATGGAGGAGGCATTTTGTATCTTGTTAAGAAGGTATATGAATATTTGGAAATATTTGAAGATAACTAGAGCTTGAGGGTTGTTATGGAAGAGGAATTTGCTTGTTATGCTATAAACCACAATCATTATTGTTTTAGCATCGCCAACAAGTATTATCTTAGAATCACCTTTATATATATATTTTTTTTGTATTTTATAATATTTTACATAATTTTGTGCAGTGAACCTTTTCTTAAAGTAAAAAAGCATGTCTTATTTTTGAATCTTTGAATACGAGTTAGTAGATATTGCATATATTCTGGAGCAAATATAAGCATGCAATTGTGGACTGCTGGATTTCTGTTTGTCCTAATTCTGAAATTCCTTGATATTTTTTAATTTGTCTCTTTGCATTTTATTACACCACTGAAAAAACGCCGTATATGTATGTGCATGGTATTGCTCGTTATATCCTGATTACGAGAAATTTTCATTTATTCCTAGTTGGAGGAACTTCGTGCTGATATTGTAGACTTGAAAGAAATGTATAGAGAGCAAGTGAACTTGCTTGTGAATAAGGTATTTCACCCTACTTAACTCTCTGTTAACCTCCAAGTCTTCTCCAAACTTGTTCGTTCATTGATTTATGTATACTCATACCACGCTTCTATTTACTGACAGATCCAAATAATGGGTTCATCTGTGGGCAATACGTAATAAGTTGACTCATGACAGATTTTTACCAACTAGTTGGGAAGTTCATGGTATAGTCTATAGTGCATTCAGTAGATCCAATTGATCAAGAGTTTCCTCTATACGCATGAGTTGAGTTGTTTGTTCAAGTGTTTTGACAGGAGATACTCGAACTTTGGAGAGCGTAAATTCATCAAAAACATGAAATGTATTGTAATTTTGCTGTATTTGTTGTATAAAAAAGTCTGAACTAGAAATTTGTTTTTGGGCATGAAGACGATTCTTAATTATTTGATTTACTTGCTCATAATTATAGATATCTAATTACTTTTTTGTTCTTTAGGGGAAAAAAAAATTTTAAGACAAGACGTGCCTGTAATATATGCATAGCTCACCTCGGTCGCTGTTGGTTCATCGGTAATGGCGCAAACACCAGCTGCTGAAAAACAATGTATGATGCATTATGATCAAGACGGATGAATTTCGTGTGCTTGATCTTATTCTTTTTCAGTAACAATGAGTTGCCTTGCATTGATCTTAAAACTGAAATGCTCGCCAGCATGCTATTATGGATTCAGATTTCAGAGTGCAATTTCAACGCGTCTTTAGTTGTGTGGGTCAGGTTTTGCTTTAATGTCATAAAAGTTGGGGCCAATGATAACTCATAACCTATGCTTGCATTTCTGTTTAATAATATATTTGAGTCCTTTGTAGTTGCATGGTAAATGCCAATATGACCAAGCTTGTCATGATGCTTCTTGTGTTCCATTGATAGGCGTGCTAGAACCTAGAAATTCGGTTCTGAAGCAAGCTTGTTGATCTTCTCCTGGTAATCGTTGCCAAACTTCTCCATGAATCTATTTAGTTCGATGGCAAGGGTGGTGATTCTATTTTTCAACTCAAGGGTGTTTCATCCTTACTAGGCAGCAATGGGAATATACTCTTCCATAGGAACTTTATGGGAAAGCCTAAAAACCAAAAAGAAAATCACGATTCAACAGCCATGTGATTTTGTTGGATGCCACGTGGAAGCACCTGAATCGTTCACTCTTCCCTTCCCTCAATTTCTATTCTGAAAATTTTACTTCAAAATGTTTCTTTATCATGTTGCCATTATCATCTCATATGATAATAAATTTATCATATATTTTAGTTATTATGGAATTTAAATTTTAAATAACATTAAGGCTAATTAATTAATGTAATTACTTATTGGTAAGCAATTAATTTTTACTTTATTAAATTAGGTGATTTAAATGATTTAATTTGATGGTTATATAAATAAGGAAAAGTTAGCTAGAAGAAGTAGGATGTTTAATAATAGTTACATTGAAGAAAGAGATACAGCATCAACATGAAGGGCCTCTGATCAATCAAACCCGACGACAGCAATTTAAGATTCTAACGATCAATTACTGTTAATTCCAATTTCCAAAAGGCCTATTCACTTCCATTTTACATTCTATGTAGATTTTACTATAGTTTTAAGGTGAAATTGCATTATTTTTATTTGACTTAAAAAGCCGATGACATAATAAGGTTGTATTTATAATAAATAATAAATAATCTAATAATTATTAATCTCATCGTATAAATGAAACTTATATCAATGTCTTTTTTTTTTGTTTACAAGATAATTTATCTTTGACGTGCTAGCTTCACAATGGACAAACAAAAATGAAGTTTTCATAGAAAGAAAACACCGGATCCAACGCACGGTGACAGGTGTTACATGGCTAGCGTCTCCTACCTCTCTTCTCTCTCTTTGCTTCCTCTGTAATGAACCTGTAATATAACCACCACCTGCTGCGCATGTTAGTACTATTCCCCTTTCTATTCTCTGGATGTTTCTTTCTCCTCCTTATGTAAAGCGGTTTCGAAATCCTCGCTTCAGATTTCCGTGTCCTCAGTTCTGACCCGATACCTGACGCTTCTTTTTAGTGCATGAATAAGATCTCTGTTACTTAACAATAACATCATCAATAACAGGCGCATTTTAGCCACCTCTCCAGCTCTCCACCATTCCTCCTTCTTCTTCTTCTTCTTCTTGTATCCGTTTTTACTCTCCCGCTAATAGTTTAGGTACTCTCTCTCTCTCTCTCTCTCTGTGTTCTACATATATATGGAATGTGGCTTCGTATCTTGTTTCCTTTCGTGAAAAGCTTCCTCTGATTCATAGGTTGATTCAACATGGTGCAGTTTTATTTTTGTTAATTCTGATTTTTGATGTGGTCTTCTTTTTCCCCCCCTTTTCCAGTATTTCTCCGATGAATTTTATTATTATTCGGAGGGAATAATTGTTTTTCTTTTCTTTTTTTACATGTTGAGAAAATCTTTTAATTCAAGTTATGCTTATAATTATTATAGATAACGCACATGCATTTCGTTTTGTATAGAAAAAAATCGGATGTAACCGCGAAATTCAAAATACAGAGCTCTAGATGTTTGTTGTATCAGATCTCAAATTTAGAGAGAAAAAAATTCTGAATGCGCGTGTGTGTGTTCATTTCTGAATGTTTGTGTTAGCGGTTGATCTGTTGGAGATGGTGGTGTTGCAGTTGGTTGCTGAAAAACACACACATGAATTTTGGAAAAGGGTTTTATGAGTTTACCATGAGAGGGCGTCATGTGGATATTGCTTCCTCGAGGTACAAGCGTGTTCCCTCGAGTGACTTCCTAAATGCTTATGACATAGAAGAAAGTTCAGGTATGTAATCGAATTTCTCTGTGTTCAAGTCTGTTAAAACACTTAATATTATATGCTTAGTCATTAATTTCGTTAATTTCAAGGGCTTGATGTTTATTATATGGGCGATTTTCTCTTATCCTTACTGAGCTTATCTGGCGAAATAAAGCAAATTACAGCGGAGAATCACATTTTGGCTGGGAGACCTTGATTTTCATGATTATTTAATCTGATGTGGCAGTGCATTTTGTCCTTTCATTCTACAAACATCTGGAGGTGTACTTGATCTGAATAATAAACACTCAATAAAATTTTGCAAGTTGCTTAGGATGAGGATTTTCTTTTTCAGTTTTATAATGGGCGTAATATTGAACTTGTCAAGGTTCTTTAATCACGATTATTTATTACTGACTTTTTATTGCTAACATAAGAAATTTTATTTTTTATGTAAATTGCAAATTTTCAATGTAATAGACAAAATTAATAATGAATAAATGTATTTAATGAACGTACACAATGTAGCTTTAGAAAAACCGTGTCTCGTTTCTCTGTGTTTTGTGTTGAAGTTGGAATCGCTGTATTAATGTAAAGCGGCTGTGTGCAAATCAAAATTTGAGGGAGGGGGAACCCTTTATTCTTTCCACCTCCACAATGGCTGGATTCTCCATCTCGGTAGTTCAGGGGTAAATTCACTTCAATTTCTTTGAAAGATCTGATTGCAATCACTTTTCTCTTCAGGCCATAAGATGGCAATCAATGAGCTAAAATATCTACTAACACAAACAACATTCACTCGTCTAGATAATTTGTATAGACCAAGTCAGTAATTCCTTTATATATAAAAGTTGTTCTGATTTCTGCTGTGAACTCTTACATTTGCTGGATGGAACAGGCAAAGATATTGGAAATCCTTCTTGGAGACATTCTTTGGTGCATGTACTGGTGGCAACAATTTCTTCTTTCTTGTTTGGCTACCATATTGGGTATGCTTTTTTAAAATTGAATCCTACTTTGTTCTCATTTTAATGTTTTAAGATTTCAGAAGCAGTAGGTTCTCATTTTTTTCATGTTCTAATACAGTGTAGTTAATGAGACTCTAGAAAGTATTTCTATGGACCTCAACTTTAGTGGGAATACCATGGCTGAAGGTATGTTGTGCAGTAAAGACTGATTATATGTACATATGTATGTATACACACACACACAGTACATTGAAAAAATATTCTAATGTGCTATTTTAAATCAAATGTAGGTCTAGTTGTAAGTACATGCTTAGCTGGTGCTTTTGTCGGATCTATGTTTAGCGGCTGGATTGCAGATGGGGTTGGGCGACGCAGGGCTTTCCAGCTGTGTGCTTTGCCAATGATTATTGGGGCTTCAATGAGGTATATGCTTATAGGTTCATGTTTCTCATTTGTACTAATTTTGATGTAGGAGGAATGCTTTGCAGGAGCTGAATTAGTTTGTTTCTTTCCCTAATTTTAGATTTTATGCCTGATAATTTCCTTGCTTCAAGAACTCCTGTATATTTATTAGGATCCACCTATAGATCCGTTTCCTTGCATACTTATGGGGCTATTCAAATATAATGTTGCAGTGCAACAACAAAAAATCTGCAGGGTATGCTTCTCGGAAGATTGTTTGTTGGAACTGGGATAGGTATTGGTCCACCTGTTGCAGCTCTCTACTTGTCAGAGGTATAATGAGAGTTTTTTTGATGTGTCAATGTTTTCAGTTAATTGCAATGCATCCATTCTTTTTGTTCCCCTCAAAATCTATTTTTGTTCTGTTGATTTATCAGAGGATTCTCATTACATATCATAAATAAACAGGTTTCACCAGCTCATGTAAGGGGTACTTATGGTAGCTTAACACAAATAGCAACATGTCTTGGAATTATGGGGTCTCTATTTATTGGAATTCCAGCAAAAGAAACTTTGGGTTGGTAAGTTATGTTGACAGGAGATTGAAAAGCAAGTGATCACACATAAATATTGAGAAATTCTTATTTTAAAGCTAAAAATATTTGTTCAGGTGGCGCATTTGTTTTTGGGTGTCTGCTGTTCCTGCTGCAGCCCTTGCCCTTTTCATGGAGTTTTGTGCTGAGAGTCCTCATTGGCTTTTAAAGGTTATCTAGACTCAGCTTTAGATCGTTTGCATCTTGAACAGTATTTTCAGCCCTTGCCCTTTTCATGCACCAGACATAGTAATAGAATGTTTTTGATTAATTTTTTGGGTGTCATCAACATTGTTGGAAGTGTTCCAGAAGAGACCCGCCATTGAATGATGCAGCTGGACAGTTTTATTTGATGTGATTCATTTGTTTATCATAGTGATGCTAACATATTTTTCTGGAAATGCCACAGAGGGGAAGAGGTGCTGAAGCTGAGACTGAGTTTGAGAAGCTTTTAGGAGGATCGCATGTCAAATCTGCAATGGCTGAATTGTCAAAATCAGATCGGGGAGATGATGCAGATAAAGTAAAGTTATCAGAGTTGCTCTATGGTCGCCATTTTAAAGGTACATTTGTTCTTTTATTTGTGGTTGAATTTACAGATTAGTTTTCTTCCAGATAATTACTTTTGACTTCTCTATTTGCAGTGGTTTTCATTGGGTCTGCGCTTTTTGTCTTACAACAGCTATCTGGTATAAATGCCATATTCTATTTCTCATCAACTGTCTTTAAAAGTGCTGGTGTTCCTTCCGAGTTTGCAAACATATGTGTTGGAATTTGCAACTTATTGGGTATAGAAAGCTTTATTCCCGACATTCTATTTGTGAATTATTGTTTGACTGTTTCTTCTAATCAGTTTATGTTTATTTCATCAGGTTCAGTAATTGCAATGATTTTGATGGATAAACTCGGAAGAAAGATGCTTCTTTTAGGGAGTTTTTCTGGAATGGTAAGGAACAAGTTTATTTATTTTTTATTTCTTCTGATGGTGGTTATGTCTGGTGTTTGGAACTCATTATTTTTTATATTTTTTACCTAAAAGAAATGCATTAACCATAGAAATTTTTCTTAGTTTTTTTTAATATGTATTGCGTACTCAATTGATGGTTTGGGAGGGAGAATTTGGAGATTATTCTAATCTTCTATTCTTTATTTTTTTTCATGAAGTGGCTGTTATGGGGACTCATTTCTCAACTCTTACGGTTATAAGCACACATGAATTTTTTTGTGGACAAACTTACAAACTTTTATTTGATCAGTTAAAATGTCCAGGACAAGTTGCCTATCTGATGAACTTATAGATTTACCTCTATTCATCTTTATTTATGGTGGCTTTAAACAGAAAATATATGGATATTAGGTTATCAAGCAACAGCAATTTTCTTGACAAATAAGAAACATAAGGAATCAGCAATAGGTAGACAAGGTAGTGAATCGTGACATGAGTTTATTTAAAATATGGTGGATATAATAATGTGTTTGGCTGTCAGTTCTATATTTGCTATGATATCTTCCTGTGGATTCAGATATCTCATATTTGCAATTTACAGTGTTAAAATGAGATGCTGGCATTGTGTTGCTAGTTAACTTTGTGCATTCTGCTGTACAGGCAGTGTCAATGGGTGTTCAAGCTTTTGCACCTAGTTCATTTGTGCCAAGCTCAGGTGCATTGTATCTATCTGTTGGAGGCATGCTCATGTAAGAAGTCAATCAACCATAACTTGTACAGAAAATATAAGAATATATGAGCCTAAATAAACCAAGTGGGCAACCAACCTCATGAGAGTTTGATCATTATCGCTGGCCTGCATTTTGATATCTGTTATTCTAAACATGAACAGGTTTGTCTTTACATTTGCTCTTGGTGCTGGTCCTGTCCCTAGTCTACTTCTGTCAGAAATATTGCCAGGTCGAATTAGGGCAAAGGCAATGGCAGTTTGCATGGCTGTGCATTGGGTAATTGTCTTATTCTGTTCTTCTGGTTATGGTTTTATTTTTTTTGGCCAGCAGATAAATTTTCCCCTTTTCCCGTCTTTCCACTGTGGGTGGACAATTTAAACATGAAATTCTGCTTTACAACTCTAGTGAACTTTAGATTGACTTAGACATACTTGGCTGTTATCACTTTTTGGATCAAAGTGGGCATAATTTGGTAGCCCTATTATGACTTGCATTTTAGATCCATTGTCCACAATGTGGATAATTAGTGGTTTGAAGTGCAACATTCAATATCCAACCAGATATATGAAAGAGTTGCAGTAACTTAACTGCCATTTATACAAATGCCTAATACACCAAGCTGTACGTTTGATATATGCCGTCCAGTATAATCAAATTTTTTTTATTCTTGATTTGTGAATTTAATTCCTTTATTGTTGAAATCTGCTCTATACTATTTTGTGCTCTAGCTTAAGTTAATTTTGAGTTGTGCCTGAGTGACATGCATATGTTCTATACATTTTTATGATTTGCCTTCTTACCTCTCAGATTGAATTTATCCTGTCAAACTTAAAGAACTGCTATGTTATATTGTTAATAAAACCTGGCACACGTCTGAACAGGTTATAAATTTCTTTGTCGGTCTACTATTTCTGCAATTACTGGAGCAAATTGGGCCAGTAGTCTTATATACAGTATTTGCTAGCTTTTGTTTGCTAGCAGTGATTTTTGTGAAGAAGAATGTGTTTGAAACAAAAGGAAAATCACTCCAAGAAATTGAGATTGCACTTCTGCCATCGGAATAAAGGTAAATATTTTTCTTATATTTATCCGTTTTTGTGTGAACTCAAATTTTGGTTAGTTAAAAACTATCAGCATTTTAAGCGAATTGACTGAATAATTATATTCAGTAATTATAAAATGAAATTAGCGAGCATCAATTTATAAGGCATTATTTTTGTGGACAGTAAGTTTACCTTTTGATTACTTATTTTGCCTTGATACTTGGGCACAACGGTGTCAACTGAAAACTCAGGCAAGCATCCTGATTTTGTTCATTGCTTGGGAACCACAGGAAGATAAACAGATGTTTTTGGTTGTTGATTGTGCCTATACATGTTGCAAGGGTTCTGGCTTTACTTGTGGCTTGAAGTGAGAAGCTTGGCTGCACAATGAATAGCTGGAGGAATTAGAAAATACATGGCATCAGGTGCTGTTCTTCACCAGTACATATTGCAAGCACATGGGGGTGTTTCTTCCTATTGGAAATTGTTGAAGCAATATAGCATACGTATGTGATAAGAGAGAGTGCCCTCTGCTGCTGCGCCCGAGAGGCATCCTCAATTTTCTGAAATGAACCAACATGCTTAAACAACACCAAGTTTACTATCGCTTGTATCCCACTTCTATAATAGAAAATCACATTTGGAAATTCTGCTTTATTTCCTTTGAAATGAAATATTTTTAATAATGCCGAGGAATTGAAATTAAAATGTTTATTATTTGAAAACTTTAAATTATGAGATCTTTTGAGTTTTTAATAAATTTACTATTTAATTTATATTTTAAAAATGAATTTATTTTGTAAATTAGTCATTTTATAAAAAAAATATTAATTGAATTTAAATATTTAATTTTATAATTTTAAATTGTATATTAAATTTAAAATGATTGATTAATAATTAATTTAATAAAAGGACTAAAAAATTTAATAAAAGGACTAAAAAATTTAATTTTATAAAATATAATTACATTTTAGTTTAGTAATTTTTTTAAAAAAATATTTAACTTATTTTTAAAATACAAATCAAGTATTTATATAATTTTCAAGAATTTTATAATTTAAAATAAAATTTTAATAAAGGGAATATGATATTAAATAAATAAAAGAAATTAAAAAATAATAATAATAATAAAAGAAAGAAAGGAAGCTAGTAGCTATAGCCCAGGAGGTTTTGAAGCCAGCCCGATTGCTTGGACCAAATATTATCGTCTGATGAATGAAAAATGAATTAGACGAAGGCTCTCTAAACACCGACAGGCTCTCTCCTCTCTCGTTGCTCTCTCTCTCTCGGTCTCTCCCCCCTGCGACCTGCGACCTCGAAGTGCGGCGGTGCTCGTGTTGGCGAGCTGCGACGGTGCTAGTGTTGGCGAGCTGCGACGGTGCTAGTTTGCCATGAATGGTTGTATTTAACAGAAAATCAAAACTCAAATACGCGCTCCTCAGCTCCTGCATGCACATTCAGCGTTGTGGCCATTCAATAACTCAACCTCTGGGTCTCTCTCATCCTCTGGGCTGTGGCCATCTCCCGCTGCTCGACTGCGACCTGCACCTGCTGCCGACCTGCTGCGACTGCGACCTGCTGCGACTGCGACCTGCTGCGACTGCGACCTGCCGACCGACGGTACTCTCTCTCTCTCTCTCTCTCAAACTGAAATATTGCTTGTTCTCCTAATACCACTTCTTAGGTTATTTGCTGTTGATTTTAGTGGATTAGGTGGATTAAATTTGCATTATGAGCAATTACCCATTCAGATTAGGTGGTTGAGATTCATTTGGTGATTTGGGTATCATTCTGTGTTCACATTCTACTTAACGATTTCTTCCCTTTTTTCCCATCTCTCAAGTCATGAATCTGCTCTTCTTCTTGGCTCCATTATATATCTTGGCTATTTTATCTTTAATTCTTCATTCTGTTTTGTTTATTATAATAATATTTACATGCAATCTATATTCATGCAGTTCAGAAGGGCGGAGGCGCAGACATAACTGTATTTATTTATTTGTTGTGAACATTCTCTGTTCTTTTTTGTTTTTATATATGCTAGAAATTTTTCTCCCTTTTTCCCCTGAAACTAAGTTTGCTACTTGTGCTTTGTTGGTGTTTGTGTGTGTATCTCAAAAACAGTGTCTGTGAGAGAGAGAGAGAGAGTGTGTGTGTGTGTGTGAATGGTGTATTTTGCTCTACTGAGGACATGAAACAATTAGCTTTGGTATTCAAGGGGAAATGAAACAGAACCAAAGTGTAAATTTGTTTTCACTTTACCTTTCAAGAGGAGAGATGTTTATCATGGAAATAATATACTGATTCTGCTTTTGTTCAAGATTTGTATGTCAAATTTGGTAATCTGCTCTCACATTGATCTGTAACTGAAGTAGATTACATGGTATATCAGTTTTGGTGTCAATAACCATCTCAATTTGTTTGATGTGTCTTAATACATGCCTTGCCAGCTCGTGACTCGAACCCATTACTTGATTATCTAAATAAGCCCAGTAATTTGTGGAAGCTGTGGAGGATATAAGCCAGAGATTAGTTAGGTAGATTGAGAGAGATTATAAGGGCAATGAATAGCTTATAGATTATTGGGTAAAGTCGGAAAGAGACAGTAGGAATCAATAATTCTCAGTGGTGGTTTAAGAAGAAAAAAGAAACCTATACTACACTCACACTAGTAGTCTCTTTCATCTCTGCATTAATCATGTAAAAAAGATACTGTTTTATCTGTAATAATGCCTTGGATTCTAGATAAGCTAGACTTTAGGACCCTCTTTTACTATATTTAATGGATGTCTCTAGCTAAGTCTTGAACTTCATCATCTTCTCAGTGTGGGTCAGTTTTACTGCCATAAACAGTTTTAATCAGCACGTACACTGAACATCATTTTATGAAACTCGCGGCTTTGCTTTTTTCCCTCTATAATCATTACCATTGCCCCAAACTCTTCTCTATTCTTTTTTCTCTTTTTTTTTCAATAACAATTAATGAGTATGTTCTGTGACCCAGTATAGATGTTTTCCTTTCCTAGTCTACAACCATTTTTCTCTCTCTTAATTCCTTTGTTCCCTTCACTCTTTTTTTGCTATGAAAATGACCCTATTAACTTTCCGCCATATCCCCAATCATTCTTTCTTTGACACACATTTACCTGGAAAAATTCCTTACCTAAACCAATATGTATAAATTAATTCAGCTTTTATGTTTTATGTTTATGTTCAACCAAATTTAATTAAAACAATATATATAAGTTTTCTCTGGAGAATGTTTATCTTTATTTCTGTTCTTTTTTCTTTTAAAATTCACCTTGGTGGCTTGGCATTTTCTGTCTTAGACTACCACTATTGTTATATGTGTTTATGGGTTTATAAAGAAAATTAATGCACCCAATGGTGTCTTTTTATTTTTATTTTTATTTTTATTTCAAGTTTATTTATCTATTTGTGAGGTTATGTTTATTGAAAATTAAAATTTGTATTTGTTGCTTTATTCTTCCTTGTTAATTGAATGTGATCTTTACAAGCTCAAGATAATATTTTAATGAAAATAAAATATTTATCTTTTAGGCTCCAATTTAGTTTCATAAAATTTTCCACCATGTGGAGCACTCAAAAAATAGTAACAATTTTTGGCTCTATTAAGCTCCCTCTCTCTTTCTATCTTTATCTACCTATCTATCAATATATAAAAATATATCTTTTATTTATCTTATTAAGAGAGGATACTCTATTAATTGTATTTTTTTTAATTCGATCCGGTCCGATTTTTTTTCAGTCCGGTCCGGTCTGGGACCATTGAACGCCCTTAATCACTATCAGGTTCAGTTGCTATTCTGTTCTTCTAATGTTCTTCTGCTTGGTTTCTGAGGAATTTTGTTGGAAAACGCAAGTGCATATAAGAATAAATTATTCCTGATCATAGCAAATAATAAGAATGTATCCTCTCTTTTTTTCAGTTTATAATTTTGCCATTTGGAAGTTTCTGCTGAATTCAATCTGGTTTTGATGTTTATCAACTCTGATGATTAACACAATGGTTTGTTTTGCGTTTAAAGCCGCACTAGCTCTAGGTGTTTGATAAAATGCCTCACTGTGAATAGAACTCACATCCATACAATGATATATATTCTTTTTAATCTTTCAGTCAACTATACCTACTGACAATGGAGAGTAAAGACGATGAGGTGAAGAAGGTGCAGGTCGTGGAGGCTCGGGCAAGAAATATTAGTCACAACGTTCGGTGCACAGAGTGTGGGAGTCAGTCCATTGAAGATTCTCAAGCAGATATTGCTATTCTCCTTAGAAAGGTATTTATCACATATTATGTTGTATGATCCTCTTCCGCTTTATTCATATGAATGTTATGTGAATATATTTCTTAGTGCTTGTCACAGCTATGAAACTATATTTTCAGCGTGTGTTCTAATGCTTGTTGAAGTTCTATCTTTTCCTCTTCTTTTATTTGTTTTAACTCTTGTAGAACAAAAGGCATGTGGTGTGAGAACTTGAGGGGCTTGCATCTAAGCGACGTATGAGAAGTTTGGATTATTGCATAATTGCCTATTTCCATTCTGGCTCAACTATTTTGCCATTGTGATCAATCCTAATGGTTCAGCATTTAGGCTTGTCTTGTCACTGATCCTCCCATTGCTATCCAGCGCAGTTTCTTAATGTGGAACAACAAAATTAGTAACTTCAGTAGAAACTAATTTGTCCACAGGATGCTAATAACCAGGCAAACAAAGGGATACTGGCTAGGGTGCTTGAAATTTATAATTCTTGTCATCGGTGTCCTGTTTAAATTCCTGTTCTTTTATGTTTATGTTATCTTCCTGGTAATGTACATAAAGATGTTTATGTCGATCATTCTTGGGATATAGCTAATTCGTGAAGAGATTCAAGCTGGGAAGACAGACAAAGAGATCTACAAAAAGCTTGAGGATGATTACGGGGAAACTGTACTTTATGCCCCAAAGTTTGATCTGCAAACTGCAGCCTTGTGGCTATCACCGGTTAGTTAAGAGCCTAGGCTAGAGTAGCGTTATGAACAGTTGATTATTCTTATAAAGATGAGCTTATATTAAAACATTGGTTCTTGTATGTAGCTTCTAGTTGCAGGTGCTGCTGGTGGAGTATGGGCTTTCAACAAACATAGACAGAAGACAAATGTCCACATCATGGCTTTGAACCTTGTGAGAGGGGTTCCATTGACCCCAAAAGAGAAGGAAACTATGCTGGAGATTCTTACACCTCCTGCATCACTAGGAGCCAGGCCTTCCTCTTGGTGGAGAAGGTGGCTCAACGGATGATGTCTTCCTTTTGCTAGGCTATGATAAAATCAATTGAATGTGGAACTTATTTCAATCAAATTGAATTGAGTATGAAAACTGAAGTGCCCAAATTCAACATTTCTCGAGTCTTGAGCACATAGCAGCACCTACACTAATTAGACAACATGTTAATGAAGTATAGGTTTAGTGTTTTGAATCAATTGAATGTGGAATTCATTTCATTTCATTTGCAAATGAATGTTATATAATAGTTTTGTATTTTTATGGTCCCAAGGTTATAATATTTGTGTTAAAAATAATACTTTATCAATGTAAAATATAAACTTATTTTTTAATAAGAAAAGCAATTATATTACTGGGTTTCAAGATTATTATTCCTGTTTTTTTTGTCGTCCTCAAAAGGCAGGTAAGCATATTAAATGCCCGAACTTAGTTTACGTAATATTTGACACAAAACAGAAGCATATTAAGAGGCACGAGCTCATTTTCACCAAATATATAATTACATTAAATACATAATATTTACATTAAATACTTTTTTTATTATAAGTTGATGTATTGACCTTTGCCATTATTAATAAATAAACACTAGTTAAACTCGCATGGTCTTTACGGTTTTTGTCAAAACGCTGTCGTTTCCATGGGTTGATGTCAGCTGCTTATTATTATTTTGGTATCAAAAAGTTGATAACTCCCGACTCTAAGGGGCCCCCTCACTCCGGCCCGACAGTGTAAGAGGAAAGGTAAATCACGGTACACGGCAGCCTCTTAGATGGGAGGCCCAGGAACCTGATGCGCACAAGGAGCCCATCAAGAGGATGAAACTCCTACACTGCCGTTGCCGGGACTCGAACCTTGACTCTTTGATACCAACTTTATCATCCGAGTAACAACCGTGCTAAGCCCGAACGGAGAGCTGCTTATTATTACTATTATTATTATATACAATACAAGAAGCAGTCTTCTCCTTCCACGCAGATGCAGACCTCTCTAACCTAATGGACCAAATCAGATATAGAGATAGTTGTGTAGTCAAAACACCAAACCCACATTAAAAAAAAAAATCTTTCTGTTTTACAGCCTCGGTAAGGACTGAATAAGCTGCTGAGAAAGTTCAACTTTGTATCACAGCACAAGAAGTCACCACCAACTGTAACTGCGGCTTTCCAACAACATTGCCAAGTTACGCCCCGCCCACATTTTAATTTAGCTACTCACCTTTTCTCTTCCCTGCCTAAATGTATTCATTTAAAGCTTTCGGCAAACAGTTGAAGTGCACCTACCACTCTCTCCATTATTATCACACCTCTTCCTATCGCCCATGCTGCCATCCCTATTCCTATCTCTTCTTCCCCCGCCTTAAATTGCCGTCGAGCCTGTCTTCTTCATCTCTTTCCATTCGTTTCTCTAATTATCGTTTTTACACTTGTAAGTTTCTCTGTTTTGATGCTCCTTTTTGGATTTTGACTTCTCTGCTTTCATTCTTTGTTTTCAGTATTTGTCGGTTTTTTTATGTCTTCGTCATCTTCTTTTCTTATTTTGAAAGTGATCATATGCAATTTTTTAGTGCACAATGGGGAAAATTTATTCGTAAATGTTGTTTGATTTCCCACTGACTCTATTCTGGTTTGCAGCACTTCATTCTGGTACGTTTATGGAGGTCGTCAAAGCGGTGTATAAACAGGGGAATGCAGCTGCAAATAGCGTTGCTATCAGGGCTGACCAGATGAGTTACACTTACTCACAACTGATCTCATCTGCTTGGGATATTTCTAATCTGCTGGGTAACGCTGGATTAAAGACTGTGAGTTGTAATTGACTCGCTGATTTATTTTTGTGGATTTGTATGGGAAATTGTATGGTCCCTTATTAGCCTTCTCACCTTACAATTGAATTTGAAGCTTGTAGAGTGCATTTTACAAGATTCAGTTACCTGTTCATGATTCAAGTCTATTATTCTTAAGTTGGTTTTTCTGGTTGAGGCTTTAGTTAACTATTTGGATTTGTTAAACCGGCCAACATTAAAATCTTTTTGTAGGCTGATGGGGTTAGAGGAAGCGGAAATCTTTGTGGAGCTCGAATAGGAATAGTGGCTAAACCTTCAGCTGAGTTTGTTGCTGGAGTACTTGCAACTTGGTTTAGTGGAGGTGTTGCAGTTCCTCTCGCACTTAGCTATCCTGAAACTGAGCTTTTGCACGTGATGCATGATTCTGTATGTCAGAAATGCCTTTCTTTTCCAACCTTCTCTCTGTTTATTGTGAAATTGCTGCATCTGCATTAATGTTTTAGGTTATTGTATAGAAACCCACTTCATTATACTGCGTGGAAACCCCCTTTGAGGCTAAATAATATATACGTGTGCTGGGAGAAAAAGGCTTGTATGTATTGAAAGCAATTTTTCAAGGCATCCCACAAAATCTTAATTAACTTATTTTCCTTTACTTTGAACCAATCTCTAATTTTATTTGATTGGTAGGACATATCTATGGTATTGAGCACCGAAGATCATAGTGAGTTGATGCAAAATATTGCTGCTAAATGCACTGCCCAATTTTCCCTCATTCCTTCTGTTACCAGTGTTTATTCAGACAAAAGTGAACATTATCCTTCCCAAATAGGAGTCATGGATGCAGATAGAGGTTTGTTCGTGAATATTATAACTCTTTTAAGATAGATGTTTTCCATTTTGAGAGTATGTGCATATATCCCCATTTTCCCTTTCTTTTTAAAGGTTGTATAATGTTCACGGTGCAGGTGAAGATCCAGCACTAATTGTCTATACAAGTGGCACAACAGGCAAACCTAAAGGCGTTGTCCATACTCACAAAAGTATTACTGCACAGGTAACTATCTGATTGCGCATCCTCAAGTTTGATAATATCATTCTATTTTAAGTGATTTTAACACCCCCTTATGATTATGGCTGTCTATTCAATTAATTATGCCAATAACCAACAGTAAAATAATGTATAGTGTCCTGTGTAAACCTTATGGTGGATAACTGCCAGGTATTTGATTTGTTGTTACTAATGGAAAATGCTATGCAGCTCAATAAATCAGTGCCACCTTAATTACTGCACTTGACATGGGTCATTATGGATCTTTATTTGCAGTGCTAACAAAGCAATAGAAATATGCAACCTCAGGTGGGATAATTAGGTCGCCCTACAACAATGGCAGGACATGTAGTACTATTCTTATTGTAGTAATTACTTTAGCAACATGCAATTATGTTGTCAGCATAGTATGTGTGAGTTCTAGTTCCACATAATCATCATAGATCTTGAGTTTAGTTTCCATTTTAATATTGAATTTAGCAATAACTTATAACTATGCTGAAATTTGTCTGAATTACAGGTTCGAATTTTGGCAGAAGCTTGGGAATACACATCTGCTGATCAATTTCTGCATTGTCTACCACTGCATCATATCCTTAAATCATACTTGTTTATATGCCATAATAATTCTTTGCAAATAATTATAGGTTGAATATACTTCCTACTGATGATGCCATTGCTTCTTTAGGACGCTATGCGGAATATTTTGGGGCAAATTAATCCTTAACTTATAATATACACGTTCATGGACTTTTCAATGCTCTATTTGCCCCTATATATGCAGGTTCCACGGTAATTTTTGTGTATTTGTTGGTTCTAATATTGACACAAGCTCACATATTCATATTGGAAGTGTAGTTTGTTGGTTGGAGACATTGTAATTCATCTTGTTACATCATTGAAGGTTGAATTTATGCCAAAATTTAGTGTGAGGGGAATCTGGCAAAGATGGCGAGAATCATGTCCAATAGATGGGAAAAAGGCTGATAATGCTATAACAGTGTTTACAGGAGTAAGTATGCTCTTGATACTAGGCATGCTTTTCATGTAGGATCAACTTTGACAGACTGAATGATTCCTGTATTTTGTATTTGGTATTTGGTCTCGCTTGATTTTATCTGGCATATTATACTGTATAATATTAGTAGGCCTTTTGTTATTTTAGCTCATGATTTACATTTATAATATTATGCATGTACTGGTGAAACTTTCATAACAAAGATGCATGAAACCATATGCTTCTGTGACATACAGGTTCCAACCATGTACACTCGATTGATACAAGGTTATGAAGCAATGGATGCAGAGCTTCAGGCATCTTCTGCTTTTGCTGCAAGACAGTTGCGGCTAATGGTAAGTAGAATAAAAAATATTGTTCATTACCTGTTTTGATCCGAAACACGTGGCAGCGTTGGTAATGTTCTTTAGTCATGGAGATTCTATATCTATCAGTAAACATTGACAATCTAATTGCTTCTCCCGATCGAATCCAACTGCTGAATGCTTCACCATAAGTAAAATTTGTTGCTGTAACTTGCCAGATGTGTGGCTCCTCAGCACTCCCTATTCCAGTCATGGAACAGTGGGAGACAATCACAGGTCATCGCCTTCTGGAAAGATATGGCATGACTGAGGCAAGTAGTTTATTTATAAACCAGAGATGTGTGTGTTCATTTTCTTTCATATATTCTTACTTGCTTTCATGGCATAATCTGTAGTTTGTCATGGCAATATCAAATCCCCTAAGAGGTTTGCGAAAATCAGGAACTGTAGGCAAGCCATTTCCTGGAGTGCAGGTTAATGAAATTTCGTTTTTTATTTATTATTTTTATATTTTATTTCTATGTTGTCTTTTTCTCTTTAACTTCTCCATAACTTTCTAGGTCAAGATTGTAGAAGATGAGAGTGAAAATGATGCAACAGGGGTGGGTGAGCTTTGTGTTAAAAGCCCTTCATTGTTCAAGGAGTATTGGAAGCTTCCTAAGGTATTCATTCAAGCCTCACATTTGGTCTCTCTCTCTCTCTCTCTCTCTCTCTCTCTCACTCTTAATGTTTTGTCAGTATTGTGTTTCAGTTGGGGATTGATTCTCTTATCTGATTGCTAAAAATTTTTTATATTTTACACTTTTTTTTTCTGTAATGTTAGGTTCATCACATTTATTTCACTTTTCACACAAGCATGACTGAGAAATGTTATGTATTTTGCCAAGCTATGCATTCTTTTTTTTACATGAAGCCTATAATTGATAAAAATATTTTGAGATTTCATCATTCTTATATGAAAGCAGTTAGCACTTATCACTAAGAGCTTCTGTAACATTTTATGATTCTATTTTTTTCCTTTATCAGTATTGTGGAAACATTTTTCTAATCATGATCACATTGTTTCTTAATTGTAATTTTGCCATTTAACCCCATCTAATATTTCATATTAAAGCAGCTCAAAGCCTCAAAACTTCTTTAAAAATTGTAAAACTTAAGAAGTGAAATATTTCTCCCATTCTGTTATTATAGATGTAGGACTGTTGGTACTAATTTGATAGATGAAAAACATGTATCATCAATTTTCTGTTGATTCTGATTGATATCCTTGACTCACCTCTAAATTAAGTTGATTGCTAAAAAATTCCTACTGAAAGAAACCATGTGATGGTCTCCCTAGTCTATCCTTTTCTTTTCCTTTGAATAATTGAATGTATTGGGCTTCACCATTTCCTTTTATATCCATTTATTATTCATTTTCTGAAGGTATAATTGTTTTCATGTTGACTCTAACTATCCTTTTTATGCTCCATCTTCTCACAGATGTATTCTACTTTTAATCAATGATTGATAATTCCTTTAGCTTCAAGGTTTATTTCCATTAACTGATCTCTATTTTTTTTTAATTACTATTCAGGTAACAAGTGAATCATTTACTGATGATGGCTTCTTCAAGACAGGTGATGCTGGTAAAATGGATGAAGATGGTTACTACATCATTTTGGGACGTAAGTGAATCTGTTATCATAGGTTGTGCTCCTATTGGTCTTTTGTATTTTTCTGTGTTTTTTTAAGCTTTTATGTAGGACAAAAAATTCCCCATTTTTTTTTCTTTCTAAGGATGGTTTTATATCATGGAAGTAATTTTTGTTATTGCCTTTACAACCTATAATGTCTAGAAGGCTATTAATTTGGTCCAGAATATTGTTATAACTTCACAACAATGTTAAATGTAGTGCTCATTACCATTTGATTCATAATGGACAAAATGCTTTTTTCTTCAGTTCAGATAAACAGTTTATCTGTAAAAAAAAAAAAAGAAAGATTTAAAGGCACCTAGAGACTTATTGAATAAGACTACTCATATCCCTCCCCCTTCTTCTCTTTCTGAGGTGATGACCGTTCATTTCACTGTGTATACTGCCTTCCATTGATTTTGTTGATAACCACAGAACTTGAAAGTTGTACCAGTATGCAAGTGCTATGGATGGAAAATTTAGTGGGTGAAATTTCTGTTGTGCTGGCCCATCCTGTTGAAAGCCTGTAAGCTGTAACGCATTGATATTACATTTCAGGAACAAGTGCTGATATTATGAAAGTTGGGGGATACAAATTATCTGCATTAGAAATTGAATCAGCCCTCTTGGAGGTATGTTATTCCTCTGCTTCGCTAATCTGTTTCCATAGTCATGTGATATCCATTGCAGCATTTCATATTTTCTTTTTTCTCAAATTTTTTATCTTGATAGCTGTGAAATGTGGGGGGAATAGTTTTGATATAGTTTCCAAGAAATTGAAAGGACACATTTCCCCTGTTCTACAGCATCCAGCTGTTGCTGAGTGCTGTGTGTTGGGTTTGCCGGACAAAGATTATGGAGATGCTGTGTGCGCAATTATTGTACAAGATGAAGCAGAAAAAGGAAAAAGGAAGGAACAGTTAAAACCTGCTCTAAGCTTGGAAGAACTCTGCGAGTGGGCTAAAGGCAAACTTGCCCCGTACAAGGTATTGCAGCACATCCAGCTTTCTCTTTTTTCCTTTTCTTTGTAGAAATGTGTATGTGCTCTAATTTATTTGGGTGCTTTTTGTTGTTCGTTTTTTAGTTTTTTTATGATGAAAACTGTAGTACAGTATGAGGTTTAGTTTCCAGTTTGTCAAAAAAATTTTGCTGGTGCAATTATTTAATTGGGCAAGGATGTTAAAAGGCTTTTGGGATCAATGTGTCGCTTATACTTATCTTTGTCAGTTTTTAGATAAATGGTCTGTTTAGTATTACCATTGGAATTGTTATTGAGAAAAATAATTTTTTAATATATTTGTTAGAAAGCATTAAAGATTGATTTAAAATTATTTTGATATAATTTAGTTATAAGAACATCAAAACAGTAAATTACAAATTGCATTTTTCAACATCTAAAATGATGGGGTTTTTTTCCCCTAAAAAGCGTTGTTGTGGCACCCAGCCTCAATAGCAAACAGGCTCAAATCTGTGGTCCAAAAGCCGAGGGATCGCATCAGCCATGCTGTATTTTTAAGCTGTACTGACCAGATAACGAATTTCTGAGTCTCGAAATGATATTTCTTGCTTTATCTTTTGAGGTATTAGTATTTCTTAGTAATAGTTTTTTAGCCCCTTGTTTCTTTTATTCACATTGCCCCTCATTAAGCATCAGCTCAAACTTGATCTTGATGTTTAATTGATTGATCACATGATGAAACTGTATTTGAGTATCCACAACATTTCTTGTTATTCCAGCTGCCTACTCGATTATTCTTGTGGGATTCAGTGCCTCGTAATGCTATGGGAAAGGTATGCAACTCTTCATGTTTAGATTTGCATTCATAATACCATTAGTCAATTACCAGCCTTCATGTTTAGATTTGCATTCATAATACCATTAGTCAATTACCAGCCTTTATTTTTTGATATGAATTTCAGGTGAACAAGAAAGCATTGAAAACAATGCTTGCAGCTGAAGGGTAAAATTTGGAGATTCCTGTTTGAAACAGTAATGAGAGAAATAGTGAAATTTGGCGGTGCTTGTCCTATCCTCCCATCTTGCTTGAGGCTATACACATGTAGAAACATATATATATATATATATAGTAGATGTATTTAAGAACGAGTCTATATTTGGGGAGTTGTGATTCTTGTTGCATGTAGTAATTTAGATGAATTATACCAATCATCATATAATTGGCATTTATTAATTAATTTATAAATTTATATTTAATTTAAAGATGCTTCATAAAGTTAGCTTCTAAATCTGCCACCCCACCCATAATATAAAATTCAAGACACGCCACCACCACCAAGAAGTATCAGAGATATATGACATGACAGCAAATAATTAATGTCAACTCATCTCCTATATGCCTACTTCATTTTTCCACCAAACAAACACACACTTCGTATTTTCTTTCTTGTAAACCCAACCCTCTCATTTCAACTTTTTCTTTTTTTTTTTTTTTTCGCTTGTTAAATTCAATATTCTTTTTAATATTGTAACGCATTGAAAATGTGTCATACCATCACATCAAGCGGAATATGATAAAATGAGACTTCTATATTTATATATGTATATATACTTGCTAATATACTAAAATATAGTAGTGATTATATGATTTAGATTTGAAAGCCATTTAGCTGATAAAAAAAATTAATTATATAACTAGTTTATATGTGGTACCAAGTATTATCTCCATGTTCAATTTAAAAAAAAAACCAACCAACCTACCTGAGATATATACAGTTTGAAATCAGAATTAATCCGTCATATCAAAACTCTCTAAGCAACGGCGGCCAAACGATATATATTTATATATATGGCATCATTCCTCGACACTTCTCTACGTGTGTATATATATATATATATATATATTAATTTCAAATTTAAAGTCCACCATTACTGTTACAAAATCTTGTAACATTAGAAATTAATGTGAACTTGATATCTGCAATACCCATAAAACCGACATATGTGTACGTATGTGAAGCGATCGAGCTTAACCATTATAGGAAGGAACTCTTTTTTTTTATTATTATTATTGTATGAGTTTCTTCAAAACTAAACAGTATGAATATAATTATATATAAAGAGAATCGAGTCTGCGAAAATAAAACAATCTGAAGCAGTTGTTGGAGAGAAATGGAAGACGACAAAGTGAGGATTTCCAAGAAATGGCTTCAACAACTATCAAATGGTGTAGGTAGCTCTGTGGATGTCTTGACTTCACAGAGCTTAAAAGTTATTCATGCAGAAAAGGGTCTTATCCGCTGCCATTTCATCGTTTCAGAAACATTAACAGTTAATTCTAATCCACCTTTGAGCTTAATCTTGTTTCCTTTTTCTTCTGTTTAATGATTTTCTTACGTATGATCAGGATGGCAATGGAAGCTGGCATGTTGGAGCCATGGCCACACTGATAGACAATATTGCAGGAGCTACCGTGCACTCATTTGCTGGCCAAATTAGACCAACTCTTGATTTCAGCATGTCGTGCTATTCATCTCCACAAATTCAAGTTAGATTTCTTCTGTCTTGTAACTTATTTACAAATCTTTAATTGCTGATGATTTTATTACATCTTTTAATCAACACAGACTCTGAATATGACGAACCATGCATGCATGCACGTACTTATTTGTGACAGGAAGAAGTAGAGATAGAAGCAAAGGTGGTCGGAGAGAAGGGAAAACTAACATCGGTTGTGATAGAAATGAGGAAGAAAGAAAATGGACAGGTAATTGGTCTAGCGAAGCAATGGACGGCTTCAAACAATAACGCAGGCAGAGGAAGTGAGCTTTGGACGGCTTTAAATAGCAAAAATGCTGGCACAGCAAGAAGCAAGCTTTGATCCAAATAAAATGGATTTTTGATATGGGGAGGAGATTCTTACCATCTCATGAGATAAATAAAATAGGTTTAGTGAGAGATATTTGATATTAATGAATAAGTACAGAATATTAATTAAGTATATGAAAGTATCAAAACTATCAAATAGTTATGATTATGGATGCAAAGGTCTTGTAATCTTAAATTAGAGTTGCAAGGCGTTGACGAATCATTAGGACACGTGTGACATAAAATATAACATGAAATCTGCCTAGAATCTTGCTGACTTTTTTAAATAGTCAACGATAAAGCTTATGATTGGATGCATGGATGAGTTCTCTGTTGAGAAAATTTCCTATAATATAGTAATATTATATATACATATTGATTGTAAATAAGCTAAGAGATGAGAGTTGACTGTAATGGGAACATAAGAAGAAGTTGCAGATGCTAAGATAAAGAAGAAAGCTTGTCTAAAGAAAAAGGTGGTGAGAGAACAATAGAAAGAGCAATAGGTTTGGGCCAAAGGCAGTGATGCATTGGATCCATGAGCATGAGCAGGTGGCTCAACTTTGCTTGATATGGGCCTAAATGCTAATACATAGTGGCCCTTTTCTATGGGAGAGTTTTTATTCGCAATTCTCGAGTATAATTAATAAGTTATATCTTTTATTATTACAATTAAAGTGAATTTTTATATTGTATATATAGACAACATAATTCTTTTATTAAAAATATTACTTTTAATAAGCATATTAAATAATATATGGGGTTGAAAATATTTCATTGGAATATATATAAATATAAATATTAAAGATGAAGAAAGTGATGGGTAAAAGCAGGCAAAGATGTCAGAAAGAAAGTGGAAATTCAAGACTGAGAAGAAGTTGAAAGGAGAAGATATAAAAGTTGAGTAAATAAAAGGTATTAGATTTTGAATTGACAGACTGTGATGGCTTTTATATTATACCCACTTACCCATCAAAAATCTTACCTTATACCTAAACTTTTTGACTTTCTCTGCATCTCAATTAATTCTGGGCAGTGGCTGTGGCTGTGGCTGTGGCACTGGCATACCCTCCAACCCCCTCAACCTCTCTCTTCTTTTTTAAAAGTAAAATAATATACTTATGAAAACCATATTTAGTATAAATACCCATCAATACAATATTCATATAATAATATATAAATTTGGAAAAAGCTGAGTTGTTGTGGGTCGCACATCAAAAAGGTGGAAGCTTTTGAAGAAGATGAGAAATGAAATAATTGGATAATTAAAATATGCATAAAGCAGAAATTCAAATTCCATTCAAATAAATAAATATTCCTCAGCTCCACACATACCCACTATTTATTTATTATTATATATTTTAAAATATATTTATATTTGATAAAATAAATTATATTAAATAAATTGATTATAGAAAAACATGATAAGAGTAAGAGGATTCAATCATATACCTAAAAGGGCCTACTTTCTGTAACATTTATGCCTGTGGACAGATTCCCTTGTTTTTCTTTTTATTTTGGGTTACCTTTCTAATCATCAAAAAGATATGCATCCAACAATTATTGCATTTTGAAATCTTTGAAGCTGACCTCTCCCATTCAATTCTTACTTTACATATGTGTTTATATATCTCACACTTTTCTTAATTTTATATATATATATATAAATATATATATCTAATATAATTTGTGATCTTGAATAATTTCCAGTAAGTTAATTGATTTAGGGTTATAATTGTGTTCAGTTTTATTAATAGTTTTCCAAGCTGTCCATTGTATGTGGACCTACCTATCAATCTCATCATTAATCCCTTTAACCTTTTCCTAATTCCCTGTTCTACAATTTGGCTACTTCTTCATTAATCCCATAAAATTACCCAACTATGATTTCATAAGATGATCATTCTATATCTATCTATTTGAGGGATGTTTTTGTAATTAATAAAAATATATATATATGTTTCAAAAATACCCTATTGATTAAAATGAGAGATTTTACAAAAATCACATCCTTTGGATAGTGATGTTTTCATAAATTTTGCACAATTTCTGGGAAACCTCTCATTTTAAAATCCTTCAATCCAAACATTATCATAGACAAATTTCACAATATTCTCAAAATAATAATGGTGATAATGACCATGTTGAAGACGATGACAACATGCATCATGGACTCTCTCTCTCTCTCTCTCTCTATCTCTCCTCCATTCTTAGATTCATTCTTATACACAATAATAAAAGAATTCAATATGAAATATACATGAAAAGCAAAACAGATTGAGCAAAAAATCAACCACAATTCTCAAGTCAAGACACTGAATTTCATTGGAAAAAATTATGTTACAAATGTGTATGTTGAAGTATGGTATTTAAAACATATATATAATTAATGTGACACACTCATATATCATAGAGAAAATAGTACCCATGCCATTGCCCTGTGCAAGTAGGTTTCAAGGGACATATTTGAAATAATTACAAAAATGATAATTGCTTAATTGATTCTTACTATCACACAAATTATCACACAATGACTACACTCAAATCAAGCCAAGAAAATCCTCTTGATTAAACTCTTGACAGCTCTTCTCCTTCAAGAGCTTTACCTTCTTCTCTGATCATAGTCCCTAGAATAGACACCTCTTCTTCATCCTTGTTGAATCCATTCCCTTCATCACTGACCTTTGTTACTTGTTCCTTGCAGGGTCCATAAGCCCAGCTACAGAAGAGATAATATAGTAGATTTACAGAACTCATGATTGCAAGAAGCCAGTAATAGTTGTCATAATGACCCTTGTTGATATTATTTGGAACCCAGCCGTCTTTGCCTCCTTTTGATGTGAGATGATCAACAGCACTCAGAATGACAGTCGCCAACAAGTTTGCCACAGCCATTCCTAACCCAAATAGAGCACCAGCAATACTTGACAGGCTCTTGGGGAACTCTGAGTAATAAAACTCTGTTTGGCCTATTCCATTGAATGCCTCCGCTAAGCCATTTAAGCAAAACTGTGGTACAAGCCATAGTGCAGACATGTCCAACACTGCTTGAGGATTGTTTAGATATCCATCCCGGATAGCTTTTCTTCTTCTAATGTTTTCAACAATTCCTGCAACCACCATAGCTATGCAGGAAATGAATAGGCCGATTCCCATCCTTAGTTTAACACCAAGCCTAACTGGCTTTCCCTTGATTTTTGATGCCAAGGGAAGGATGGCTCTATCGTAGAGAACAACCCATGCTGCTAGTGAGATGACTACGAACGTCGGATAAGAGCCTGCTGGGATCTGGAAATTGGAGGTTAGGTGTCTGTCCATGGAACTAGCTTGGAGCAACTGAAATGAGCCTTGGCTAACGTTTATTGACATCATAATCCCTGTAGACCATATAGGGATAACCCTGATAATCGCTTTAAGCTCTTCCACTCGCTCTACTGTGCAAAGACTCCATGGGTTTGATGCTGATCCGTTTGGAGCTAAGTCTTGTTCTGGGTTTCTAATGATGCAAGCCTTGTTCAAGAACCTAATAGCAACAATTTTATTATTAATGCTTTGGATTGTATAACCACCAGTATAATGTTGATATAGTCATACCTTAGATTATCAGTTAGTGGGATGGAATCTGAATTCTTCTGGTGGTGATACTTCCTATCTGAATCTCTAGGAGGGAATGGAACTTTTCTATTCTTGTAAGCAGCCACTAGAACTTGTGCAAAGCCAGTGAAAAGACTCGTGCTTGCTTTCTGCTTGATGTAAAGTGGAGAAGCAATGAAGAACAATAATGCGGAGAGGAACATAAGAATTGCAGGAACTCCATAACCCACTCTCCAACCATGATGATCTTGAATATAAACAATTCCTGTCAAAGCAATCAGAACTGCAATGGCCGTCGAAGCATAGTACCAGCCAAAGTATCTCTCCAAGACCCTCTCATTTTTGGGGTCATCTCTGTTGTCCAATTGATCAGCCCCAAATGCTAAAGAACATGGTCTAATACCACCAGCTCCAATGGAGATTAAGCCCATGGAAGATACGAGCGCAGCCATTTGGCCTGCAGTTGGGTTTCCACAGTTTGTTTGAGTCATTTGGTCGCAAGGGGAAGGCCTTAATTTTGAAATCATGGCTGTTAACCACATAAGGATCATCCCCTGCATCACAACTTTAAGTGATTAATTAGCAGCACAAAACAACTCATTTCTCTATGGAGTATCATATATCCACTTTCAAATTTCAATTCAAGCCTGCAGAATAGTCGACAATTAATGATTGGCCAGGCCATTTTACCTAAAATCCACAAATTTAAATCGGGACTGGCCAGCATAAAATTTGCCAGTGTCATATAAGTCCATAACATTTTTTTCTGAGCATGCATGGTTTAGAGAGAGGTGTCAAAATTTTTCCACATTATTTCTTTTAGAAAGTGAATATCTCTGTAAACTTTTGTGTAAGGAAAGGATGTTAGATGACACCAGAAGTGTCACAGAAGATAAAAAAACTCACTAAGCTTTGAGTTGGCCTGTCATTCTTAAAATATATTTTCACCCACTTGCAATAATTCTATCTGTGATTAAATCTCAAAGCAAATAAATAAAGAGTAAAAATTTGACATCATTATTTTCTTTCTTCTAATTTATTATTGTTGAGAAATGACAGTTAACACCGTTTGAATGATCAAAGAAAACAAATAATAAAATAATGGGATTGAACCATTTCAACAAACACCTTGATAACATATGGTCCTCTTTTCACATGTTGGGTCAGTCCCTTTCGGTGTTCAAGAACTTCTAGGAATGACTGTCATCCAGCAATAAAGACTAGCCACAGTACACAACAGACACCACTTAATTTAATGCTCTACTCAAATATTTAATCATTTGTTCAAACATAATTATGTTAATCACATCCTTAAAAACAAAGATGGTGAAAATAAATTCAAGAAATTAAGCTCATATTTGCTCTCACTAGGAGAATAAAGGTGTTCACAACTTCTTTTTTCTTTGAAATTATGATGAAACTGAAAGTGAAATGAGACATTATAGAGGAAAATTTACCAAGAGACTGGAGATGGAACCCAGGCCAATGGTGAGGAAGCGACCCAAGTATGAATCAGAAATGAAAGCACCCAAAAGAGGTATGAAATTGGTAGCAGCATTCCAGAGGAAGATTGTGGATGTAGCCTGGGCTACACCCATGTGATAATCTTTAATCAAGTAGAATATCATGTTTGGTACAAGTCCATAGCTGGCCACCTTCTCAAAAGCCTCATTTGCTGTTGACAATAACATCCAAAATCAAGATCCAAGAACTGGAAACGCAGAATGGCCATAAAAATTGTGATTCCAAAAGAAAAAATGACATAAAAAACATGCATTTACGTGCAATTCTTTTTTATCCCAAAAGCTCTTCGTCTCTAGTTTCAATTAAAAGGGACAAAAAAAGAAAAAGGAAGAAACTACAATTTCCTATGTACGCACCTATAATGAATGGCATGGTAATGAGACCACCTTTTGTTGTTTTAGGAGAGCGTTGTTGGGTAGTCATGACTTCCCCTTGTCCTGAAGCTGCAGGCTCTTCCATCTTCTCCATTGCTGAACTCTCAAGAAAAACCAGAGAGTAAGAAAGAACGAAAGACAGAGAGAGAGAGAGAGAGAGAACTTAGGAAATCTTCTGTCCCAGTGGATGCTTAGTTTATGCGATTTATTGGACAAAGAAAGAAAGATCTTTGGGTACTACGAGCAGTGACAGCTGATAAAATAATAAAAATAAATAAATAAATAACTCAAATTATTTGTATTACAAGTTTAAATCTTGCATATGAATGTGGGTTTTGGTGTACATAAAGAAATACTTAAAACTGTGCAGTGATCGTAGAAAATAGTATAAAAATAAGAACTCATAAGAAGAAAAATGAAAATTACAAAAGCACCCATATACAGATAAAATTATTGAAGTGGAAACACACCATGATCCTAGCAAACAGCAACCTTTTTCTTGCCGGTTACATACACTTCAGACACCCTCTTTTTTTCACCTTTTTTTTTATTTATTAAATATAAAATTATAAAATAATAAAAAAAGTACACTGACAATACTCTTTTTGGGGGATAAGATGTGGTAGGCTCCACAGCAGTATTATAGGATGGTCCAGTGAGGGTGTTGCTTTAACTTGTGAAGAAGGCCTCTCAAGTCAATTTATGCAGGCAGAGAGAGTGAGAAATCCAAAAGGGAAATTCCAATTATGATTTTCAGTAGCTCAATGAAAAATGGGGTCTGTCTGCACGTGGATTATCATATTCATCATATTGAGATCAGACCGTCTGATCTCATATGATCAAAAGGTAGGACTGGAGCAATGAATATATATTGAAACATTCCTAGGAACTTGAAGTCTCATGAAATGGTGAAAATTTGCAAATAGTTGATGACAAGTGGGAACTGTGTTGTGTTTTTATTAATGGAATCCACTTGTGCCTCGTGACTTCTCACTCCTTTTACACTTACCACCAAGACTGTACTCTTTCTTTACTGCACATAAAACACAATTCAACTTCTCTCATTCTCTTTTTCTATCATTTCTCTTTCCTTTTTAATAATGCCCATATTTCATATATTCGCAAAGAAGATCAAATAAAAAGAATGTCTTAATTTCCAGTGGTATTATGCAGACAAGGTTTTGAGGTGATTACATGAAAAATACAATGATTATAAAAGAGACTGCATATGGATATGGCTATGGCTATGACCTCCTATTTATAGAGTAGCTAATAAGCTACCTACTCTAGGATCTTGCGTGTGTGAAATGAGTATGCCTTTTTATATATATAACAGATAATAAGCTGATGCAATTAGATCTATACCTTCTTCTTCAATTGCATTATATGTGCAAATACATATAATTAGTGCAGAATAGCATTTTTATCAATTAATTAATTAATTTTAAAAAATAAAACAACTCTAACGTATTTATAAAATACATTTGAAATGAATTTCCAAAGAAGAGAATAACCAACCTATTGGGAAGGTGTGAGACAATAGGACTTTGGTAAAAAGAGAGGAAACAAGGGTTGAATAGTGAAGAAGGGAAGGGAAGGGAAGGGTGATGTTACCTCACTAGTCTTTTCAAAAATTCTCAAAGCTAAGACAACACCAACGCATTTGTGGTTGCCCATCTCCCTCATTTTCCTCTCTCAACATTCTCAATAACTTATTAATTAATTTAACTTTTTTGACCATTTTGGAGTGGATAATAATGGGGTCACACTTGTATTTTACTTTACAGTTCATGTGAAAAAAGTGACCTACAAAACAAAACCCACTTGAGTTGCCTTCCGATGGTTAGGCCCATAATAAATCGCTTTCCTTTTTCATACAACTGACCTACCAAATAAAGGAGAGGAGTCCTATTCCCCATCCCACATTCTCCATTAATTCTAAATGTTTGGTTTCACATTACTGTTTCATCTGTACTATTTCTTTCTTTTAAAAAAAAAATCAATTTTCATTTTAACTATGATAGGAGATTGAAGTTACAAGAGTATGGTTATGTGGTTGTCTTGATCATAAAAAAACATGGAAAGAATTCAGACATATCCTAAGAATGGGGCCAAACAGACAACATTATTAACTGAGTATGCTGAATTAGTCAACATTCATTGTTACGTGAATGATGTGTGCTTGCTTATCATTTATCAATGTCTAATATCACTTTTAATTTGTTAATTAATCGTCGCAAATAACCATAGAACTCTCCATCCATCCATCACCATTATTCAATTATTAGTTCTTAATTATGCATTTCTAGCTACCAAAGATTCCAAACACTTCAAAATTCTACATCAACTCAACATAATAGAGTCCTCCCATTTCATTACTTGGTCGTTTTCCTTCTTTCAACTATATGCACTTGATCCTCAACCAGCTTCAACGAGTGAGCGCTACTTGTTTTCCTCTTTGGGATTTCTCTACCCCTTCCTACTTTTCTGTCAAATGGGCGGTGTGCTTTCTCAGTTATCTGTCTTCGTGTATATAGCTTTTGGATTCTGTCTGCTAGATCATGTGCGTTGCTACAAGGGTTGTTGTCAGATTATGTGTTCTCTGTGGTTTTGTTGTGCAGATGGACTACAAGAGGGTTCTATGAAGGAGTTTAAAAATGGTAATGGCCTCCATGATTATAGGAGACTATAGAACTAGGGTTCTCTGTACATGGGATATTGGGGTGGGCTTCTATCAAAAGTTTGGTTGACTGGGCCTTCGAGCTAGGCCATATGTCAGACTCTGTCTCTCCACGAAATGCATTCTTTTATATTCCAAACAAAGCCTTAATAATGGGTGATCTCAGCTTTGAATTTTATGGTACCTTCAATACTTGGAATTGGACAAAGAAAACCTCTGTAAGGTCTAGATCTTGGCCGCTTCCCTTCCCTGATGGAGAACAGTTCTTGTTATCATCAACCCTGAAAACAATCTTTCAAATTTCATTGCATCCTCTTTTAACCATGATTTCTAGACTATTTGCTCTGATGGGGTTCCAAGCAGACTAAGCCACCACAAGGTTTGTCACTGGCCAGCCTATGCAGTTTCCGGGAATGATGCTAATTGCTCCTGTGATCGAATGGTTCCAAACACCAGCTCATGTTTTAGCGGGCTCCATCATTCATCAATTGTCTACTTGGTTATCAACCATCATATGACATGACAGTGCTTAATGGTGCTCACGTTCAATAATTATCTTGATAAGCATGTAATAAGAATGAAAGAGTTTTTAACATTATTCAGAACATGCAATGGACCTGAATTGTTCACTTGCAAGATGCCAATTATTTCAAATTCAAAGCTACCCAATGGTTAAACAGATTACTCGGTCCAGTGGCAACTCAATAATACACAGAAAAGTTGAAGAACATATATTCCATTGCATATGTTTTCTGTACTAGATTGTGATGCAAAAACACGTAACATACAGTCATAAGATGAACAATTATTGTGATATTAATACGTTCAAGCACAATGCTATCACATGCACTAGATAGATTGCAATATAAGAACCACAAGAGAGCTTGAACCTTGTCATCAGATAGATCAAGCATCAGATTCGCACCATTCCTGTAATGCTGGGATTCGAACTCCAATATTTTTCATGTCATAGATATTTGCTGTTTCATTAAAATAGAAATCCACGTTAGTTGGTCGTGAATGCCAACGTCTTACAACAATCGAAGTTTCAATGTAGAAAATAGAAAGGTTGAAAACTATCAATGACAAACGAACATCCAATTTACCAAGTATGCGTAACGGGAAAACACTGGAAAATGTTTACTGATGCATATACTTCTCGAAGGGTGAGTGCACAAGGCAGAAGAAGACATGGAGAAATCAGATTCTTATTTATCTGCTGAGCATAGACATAAGCAATGGGCAGATCTTATTTTCTCTGCAAAATCATCAGTGGTGATATGAAGTGATTTGAATTGGGTTTCCACTTCATCTGCACCTTTTCAAATAATTGCCTACAACTGTCTAATGTTATATCACGACCCAATTTGTTTCACATAAATACATTACATCTACTAGATCCCTTACAACTTTCCCGTATTAATATTGCCTACAATTTATATCTGTGCATTGAAATTTGGTGGCCGTCAAGATATGTTCAGAATTCATATGCAGATCCAGAAATCTGAGGAAGCAGCCAATATAAAGATCTTAACCTCCTCTACCAAAATTATTTGACTTCAGCTGTCTTCATTCAACATGCTACTATAAGAAATCAAAGCTTTTTCTGTGTAAGAATGACAGCATTCCTTCCCAACCGTTCTCGTATATAACGCATAAAATTCAAGATGTTTACCAACATATTTACTTCATCAAGAAAACACCTTGGATAATACTGTAAATGCAGTTGAAAGGCAGATTCAATTTCTTCCTCAACACACCGGAAATTTGCTTAGCCTAATCTTCTGAAGTTACTTCAGCTACAAAGTATTCACTCTCTTCCGATTCCTTCCAACAGCTAGAATAATGACAAGTTGCACAGCAACTACTAAAAGCTTTTCAACCAAAAGTTTTCTCCACTATCTTTTTTTTAATTAATAAAGACCACCACTATCATATCTTATAAATCTTCTCTAAGGAAATCATGATAATAGTATTAGTCATAACAAATATGTTTACATTATCAATCTGTCAACATAGATAGTGCACATCATGACTCAGCACATTAACGATTGGTTGTTATACTTTGACACAATGGCCGGGAACCCTTTTTTTGCAGCAAGTCCAAATTGAAACTGGGCCAAACTTAATACTACAATCAAGTTCAAAACCTTTCACATTAATTCAGGATCACCTCTAGTGTAATTGAAGTCATATTGTTAGCCAACTCCTTCACTACAACATAGTATAAATTAGAATAGTATCTTTTTCACAAACATACGACCCTATACAATCGTGCTCAAACAGAAAGCTAACTGTATGTACTGTTTTATCAATCTGAACTCAAAGTTACAAACAAGTTGTAAAGTTGAGAAATTAAGGTCTCTTAGATTTATACTGCCTACTTCAATCCATTGGAACATTACTGATTTTGGACAAGAAAACACTACACAGTACAATGCGAAGGAACAAGTAATACAGTGCCTCCCAATGAACTATATGAACATCAATAAAGCTATCAACCTTAGTCTTATTTCATCTTCCTCGCAGAAACTAGAAAATTATACATTCATACCCATGAATATGAAAATACAAGGAACCAACTGGCATTCAGAGATGATTGCATTTTCAGCAAGCAAGTCAAATGCTTGAAAAGTTTTAATTGAAATAAAGGATAAAACCTTTCAAGAACAAGCCATGTTCATTCAAATCCAAGAATACATACCGACATGTACATCAGGTGTAGCTGCAGCTGTCGCATCAACAATAACAGAAACATTTTGGTAATCCAGTGCTACCGCATCAAAGACAGTCTGCCTGATGCAATTTGGAGTTTGCACACCTAAAGGTGAAGCAATGACTTGAATCACATGAACATGAACAATAGCTCATTAAGTCATTTGATTTAGAAGGGTCATGAGTCCTGAACTTACCGACAATGACCAAACTCTTAATTCCCTCTGTCTGAAGGAATGAATGAAGATGGGTGTTAAAAAATGCACTGAAGCGTGTCTTCACCACCTTATAATCATTTCCTTTCATCAGAAGGCCATCAACCAGTTCTGCACCCTTGCTTCCCTTAGAGGTAGGACCTACTTTCCCGGCAGAGTATAAATGCCGGCGAAAAAGTTCCACATCTCTTCCTAGTGAATCATGTTCGCGGACAACCTAAACCCACAAAGTCCCATAACACTCTCCATCCATAAATACAGAGACTTACAAACTTGTTTTCCAACTAATATCAATCAGTAATAGATTGGAATAGACTAAAATGGATTCAAATGATCTTTCTGCAAAATCAAGCACAGTACTAAACCGACAAAGTATACAAAAAAAAAACAATAAATAAAGAAATATTCTCAGGTAAGCACACAGAGTTTTCTTGCCTTTTTGAGACAAAAATAGGGAAGTAAGATATTGCCTTCCACAGTGCCAATCCTGAAAAGGAGGTCGTCCAATTCACTAAACAGCCTAAAATTTTCTCTATACAATCTCCTACTTACAAAACGTATCTCACAAAGTAAATTCTCACGGTAGGCCCCAAAATTTTCTGAGATTCCAAATTGTTACAAGAGTTCCTCAACAATAATTGCCTGAACAAACAGCAAACTGACGTTGAAATCCAGCAATTGCCAGGCGTGGATAAAAATTGGGTGAAATCCCTCCAGTTATTTTGTGGGAACTAAAAAGTCCAAAGAATTATAACTTACAGAGGAAACAAACAGAGGTTATAAGAGATAGAAAAGTGAATTGATTGTGTTACAAACTTACAATCATGCAAAACAGAAGTAGAAGGTTACCCAGACTACAAGAATGCCCCGCTGCCTAGCGATTTCAACTGTCTTAATTACGTTCGGCACAATGGCTTTCCCTCCATCGACTCTCATCAAACCATCCTCAAGGATAAAATCATTCTAAAATAAAAATAAAAATATAGGTAAATTTCATATGCAGGTACACACATGCATATATAAAGATTACAAGAGCAGGAAAGATAGAGAAAAAGACCTGCATGTCAATGACTAAGAGAACAGTCTGCTTCCATTTATCTGCCATTTTAGTTGTCCAAATTTGCAACACCTGCTCAAAGTCTGAAACTTTACAGAGGAGGTGAGAATTCCAGTTTCCCTTCCAATCTAAAGATTTTATTTTTATCGTTTCTTTTCTGTTTTCTAGTTTCCCAAACAACGCAGTGAAGTATCATTTTGTCTTTTGCCTTAGCATGATGATGTATAATCCATCAATATTACGTAAAATTTAATTTCAAATAATAATTTTTTATTTAAATTCGAGATTTATTATTATTAAATAAAAATTTATCATAAAAATATAATACATTTATTATTTTTTTTTATTATTCTAGATTAAGGTTTGATTGTGGGTTATAATGAAGCGAGAATATGTTGTAATTACATTTTATTATTATTTTTTTAATGTACTTATTAGACACTTCAATGATAAGCCAAAAATGAAATTTAAATAACGAATAGATAAGTTCAGTGGCAAATGCAGAACTGCAGCTTTGGTGAGGCATCATTGTATTTTAATTACAGGATATTACTATTTTAAGTTTTTTTCAATAATCGAAAGACACGTATCAAGACTGATCTTTTTGCGTCCGTCTTTTAATAGACACTACTCTAAGACTTTTTGAATCGTCGGGATATACATACCAAGACTGACTTCCTGCATCCCCACTGGATAAGATAATTTATAAGGGTGAGTAATAATAGCATAAATAACAAAGGTTGAGATTTTGGAGGATTCCCATGGCATTGGCCTTAGATGACCAAAATAAGATGTGGATGCAATGCCACTCTCTCTTTATGGATAATCTTATGTTAATGTTAGTACCACAAACCCAATATCTCACACTTTCAACAACAAAATTAATGACATGGGAAACATTATTATTATGATTATGATTTGTTATCGTAAAAATTTCTGATTTTCGATCATTAATTTTTTATAATTTTGAACCGTTTAAATTTTATATATAAATTAAATATTATTTATTGAGAATATTTTATTATTTAATAATCAATTAATGTTATTTATTATTTTCTAATTTACTATCTAGTAATATTATTAAAATTACCCATGAGGAGGGGATATAATATAAAGTAAATAAATAAATTATTTTTGAAAAGAGTTTTATAACTAATTAATAAAAAGAGAGAATGACGTAATAAAGAGGTAAGCATGACGAAAGAAGACAGGTGTCAAAGCGAGAGGAAAAGGGTGTGTGGCTCCATAGCACTTGAGTGCATATAAAAAGCGGTTTTAAAAGGCCCGAGAATGGGGTCCATAAAGGCATGTCCGGGTCAGGCACCCCACATGCAATTTTTTTTCTTTTAGAAAATATGAATTGCTATAATGAGTAGTAATAAAAAAAAGTAGCCTTAAAATAAAGAAGAAAAGGAATGAATGTTCATACCAATTTATTTATTTTTCTTTTTAAAACTGTGGATCCAAATGCATAAAACAGTACAAATTTTGTTGGGTTGTTGCAGACTTATCATTGTGTGGATGAATTTATATATATTTTTTTATGTACATAGAAAAACTGGGATATTACATGGAAGCTTATTTAAGATTAAGGTTTTGTTGTTGTATAGAAAGCGAAGGACATTGGAAGAAAGAACCAAGCATAGATTTATAAAGAAAAAAGTAGGGAATTTTGTTTTTTTTTGTTTCCCTTTTCTTGAAAAGCAAATTAAGGCTTCTTACAATTGAGAGGAAGATGGAGATATTACATTCTTTCCTTTGATAATAGAAGAAGAAAGAATGGTAAGACTCCTGATAAGCATCTTGAAATTAACAAAACTACTAATCAATCGAAAAGCTTCACACACACATGAAGCTCTATAAAGCTACAGGAAATTGAGGAAACATCAACAGATACAACAACACCATGCATCTTCTTAATTAATCTAGAGGGTACAGTGAAGGATAACTTGGGCAGCTTTCGATCTTTAATAATTAGAACGCATAGCATCATGAGCAATCAGCCTTAGATTGTTGCAGAGTGACTGCTCATGATGTTATATCATTCAATCTGAAAGCTTCAAACTCATCAAAATGACTCAGATAGCTTCAAAACCCCCCGCCGATCGCCGGAGCCCAATAGTCAGCACCATTATCACTTCCAACATGCTGAGTGCAAGACACAGGAACCAAGCACAACCCTCTGCTCCTCAAGTCCTTTGGCCTTTCATGGCTATCCTGATATATTTAATATCAAATTGGAAACATAAAAGGTATTAATACCCTTTTCATAAGTATACATATAAACCAATCAATGGCCTAATTTCAATGTGCATAATATAAATTCAGTAGAGCCATGATGAGGATTAGGATAATGAATGTTAAGTAATAATGTAGTAAACAAAAACAATATCACTATCTGCTGGTTAGAACCTCCTTTTCTTTTCAGGCATATGTCATTCAACAACTAAGTGAAAAATGAAAAGGAGGGAAAAGAAAGCATTGGAGTTTTTCTTTTTGATCTTTTTCTCAAAATCCCTAGTTTTTGATTCCCAAATACACTTAAGTAGTTCCCAAATTGAGGTTTTAATTATTTTTCAATTAGGTAAAGTTGTATATATGAAGCTGAGAACCTTGTTAATGCAGATTAGTAAAAGCCTTGATTTTTTTTAATATTTTAAATAAGAATGATGGATCCAATAAAGCATACCTGACCTGGTTCTTCAGGAAACACGGAATTTCTTTCTCCTTGAACCTAACGAAAAATAAAGATCTCTTTTTTAATACAGTAAGCTACAGACACACATGGGCTAAACAAGCACATGTGCATATTCATCAGAGGAGAGAGAGACAGGAAATCTTGGTCTTGCATCGGGAAAGGAGTAATGGGCAGATATATGTGGGTACTTACAGAGTGTTGGGTTCTCATGTTTGATGAATTGCCCAAGTAAGGGGAGCTAAGAGCCTGAAAAATTGAAAGGAGGTAAAAGAGAGAATTCCCAGAACTAAAAAAAATAAATTAATGATTAGAAAAAGCATGCATAATTGAGCACTTTAACTGCATGCTGCTCCTCACTGATTCTGAGTTGCTTGCAGAGAGTATATAAAAAAAAAATTGAAGAAACATCACCTCAATTTGACCCTGCAGGAATCTGATATATCCAATAGCTTCTAACAAGACAGAAGCTGTGTCAGTCTGCAAAAGAGGAACACATCACCCACACCCCCAAATCATCTTTTTAATCTTCTTTAACGTCAAAAAAAGAGACCCAAAAGAGTAAAGATAAAGAGCATATAGAGAGTTTTGATGGGTGGGAAAAAAATATCTTTTTTAAAAAATGGCTTTATGGGTTTTATCATAGAGAAGAATGAAGAAAAAAGAAAGAAGAGGAGAAGAAAAGATCACAGTTTATTTATTGTTGTTTCTGTTCAGAGATTGTAAACGAAGTAGAGGTTTTTACCTTTCCAAATGGGGAAACTAGCTGGTGAAGAGCTGTGATTCTATCACCCAACTTCTCCTTCCTCACCTGTCTCAGTGGAGTTTGCACATAAGACTTAAACTATAGAGCAGCAGGATTTGTTAAAACTTTTTATCATATTTTAATTTAATAGATGAAACATAGCAGAAGAATCACACATGCCTAAAGAAAGATAATCAAGAAAGACATTATACCGACTCAGACACAGACAGAGAGGGCACCCACGCTCATAAAGATAGAGAGAGAAGCTGCAATACCTTTAGAGGTGGTTGGGTTGAAGATGGCTGAACCCTAGGCTTCTTGCACATTCCACCAGTTGCTGTACTATTGCACTATACATCAAAAAAAAGGAGCAAACATGAGAAACCTCAGATGGGTATACTCGGTTTACAGTTCATGCATATATTAAAATCACGAAATTTTTCAATGAACACAGGAGATGAAGGAGAATTGGCCTCTCTCTCTCGCTCTCTCGCTCTCTCTTAGTTACCTCAGATGATTGATCTGGATGTTGGCTCCTCACACCTTGCTTGTTATAAGAGAAGTCCAGTATATTACTACTTAGAGATGTAACACAAGACCTAGGAGAGGAGACTGGCATTACTTGTGACCAAGTAGGTCTGAGCGATTGAAATTCTTCATCTCCATGACCGTACAAATTGCTATTTTGAGGAATTTCTTGCTTTACATCAGCAACTACAGGAACCCTTGAATAAGGATTCAAGATTTGGTCTTCCCAATTCTCTAACTTTTTAGGCTGAAAGTGACTCGGGCCAAACCTATCTTCTTCTCCTGACAAACCACCCCTGAAAACAAAAGGCCAAAAAAAAAATCTCCAAGTTAACATAAGCCCCGCCAACATTTTTGCTATTTGGGAAAGCTCAAGACACATGTCCTAATATATGTATAGTCAGTGATGGTACTATGCATACAGAATATAGTGAATTCAGAGAGAGGGAAGCAAAGCTCATATAATTTGTCGTAGCTTTGAACTTCGATGGAAAGAAAGAAGAAAACAAATTGATGTACCGAGCAAAAGAAGATGTATATGTCGTAGATGGTGTGACTATTAGAACATAAATGAAATTTTGGTCAGTAGATCAGTAATTAAAGAAAATATATGAGTCAAATACAGCATGCTAAATACATATAATGAAAAGAGAAGTTGAGATAGAGATATATACAGAAGTAGTTGGCTCCATGACTGAGGAAGCTCTTGGTTGTCAGTCAAAGAATTAAAAGGAGGTGAAGAAGAAGATCCGAGCACATATTGGGAAGGGAAGAGAGGTGGAGAAGGAGATGAAGATAACAAAGAAGAAGGCTGCTGTGATGGTGGATGCACGCTCCACCTGCTAGGGTTTCCAGCCATCATGAGCTTGGCGCTGATGGGCAAGCTCTCTGCAAAAACACACACACACACACACTCCAATTGCTGCCTTCAAAAAAGAAGCATATAAAAAAATACAATTTATTTTTTCCCTTCACTTTGTCATATTTCCTTGTTTATGCACCCTTACAAGGCCTTTGATAAAGCTTTCAAAGTTCTGTTTGCTTTCCCAGATGAGGTTGAAGAAACTTTGAGTCCATTTCCTCAAAGAATTTTTATAGAGAAGTGGGGTTAGGGACCTTTGCATATGTTTCCTTCTCTTTCCTTCTTCCTTTCATTTATTTAGTAACCTTTTTTATTCTTTGCTTTTGCTTTATCATAAGTGGGGTAAGAAAAGCTGGTGAGCAGTGTTTTCAGCCCTTAAACTAATGGGTATTTAGAAGCTTATATAACTTATTGTTTCCTTGATTTGAGGTGGTACATTGGGATTGTTTTTTAGTTAAGACTTAGGGTTAGGGTAGTATAATTTTAAGGTATAATTTATAGTATTAATTTGTCTATTTCACATTATCTTGCTTTTCTCTTTTATGGTGCAATAATTCAACTATGCAACACAGAAATGCAATTTCAGAATATATAATAGAAAAGGTCTTTGATAATTAGCAAAAGAAAACCAGCTCTCCCATACCCTCACACCAATTATATATATATATGTACCATTTCAATCTTATTTTATTCATATTTACATATATGAGGCTGCTAATTTTGTACTAGGTGCACATGCTTCCAAGCAAAAAGGTAGGATAAGCCATTTGAGGGTCTTCATTTAATTTAGACTTCAAAAACTGAGGGACAAAATATAATGATTGTATATTTTAGCATATTATATTTATATGCATATATTTTGAGTTTTTTTATTTTTTTTTTTATGTGGTACTTCAGCAGATACTCAACATGATAAAAACAAACTGAATATGATCAAATCAGATGCTTTTATATAAACATCAAAGATGTGATTTTGGATCATTTTGATTTGTTGTTTTATAGGATATGAAGCAATTCTTGAAGAGCATATAGCTACATAGGCAATAAGTTCAAGATAATATACCCAACAGTGAAAATCATAGGATATATGACAATCTTTTTGACTGATATATAATGCATCCATCGTTAGTAGGCCCACAAATTGAATGAAAATGATTGTTTTGTGGAATCCCAACATAAGGATATATATATATATATATA
>CAOGCB010929814.1:0-34839 GCA_948266635.1 Cnidoscolus chayamansa | reverse complement strand
TTTTATTTCATTTGTCAGATGGGGGAGGATACCTCAGCAAGCACTTCAAAGCAAACTCAAAAAGAAGAAGCAATTGATATCAAAGAATGTATCTACAGGATCCCCCCTACACTTCGCAAAATCAAGGAAGAAGCCTACACTCCTCAGGTAGTTTCTATAGGTCCTATTCACCATTCCAAAGAAGAACTCAATGCTATGGAAATCCAGAAGCAGAGATACTTCGAAGAATTTTGCAGAAGAAGTCAGAACAAAGGAGATTTTTCAAGGAATGTTATTCGTATGATTCGTAAAGAAAACATCCAACTTTTTTATGATGATACCTCTGTAACCTTCACCACTGAATTCGATAATATGATTCGGTTGGATAGTGTTTTCATCCTGGAGCTCTTCCTTAGAAATTACAAAGCAAAAGAATATTCCAAAGATTTTATAATAGGCAAACCCTGGCTCAGAACTGATGTGCAACAAGACTTGGTTTTACTTGAAAATCAGATACCCTTCTCATTTCTTGCCAAAATGTACGACTTTGCCAAGAAAGATTTTGTTGGAAAAGGCCACCCATCTTTTCTTGAACTCACCTATAAATACTTCGAGTACTACAGGCCCCATAAAAAGATTAAAATTCCAGATCTTGTGAATCCATTACATTTCACTGATTTGATTAGACATTTTTGGTCTTTTAAGCACCCTCCAATGACGCTGGCTACAAGTATTGGAAGTCTTTATAACATAACCAAGCTACATCAGGCAGGATTGAAGCTGAAGCCTGCTCCAAATGAATGCTTCCTCAACGTTAAATTTGAAGGGGGATCAAATTGTCTTTGGAGAGCTGAGTTAAAACTCCCTTGCTTTAGAATTGATGATACCACAGAATTTGTTGTTCGAAATCTGATGGCTCTTGAGCAGTGTCATTATCCATATGAAACTTACATCTGCAATTACATTAGGCTGTTGGATTTTCTTATTGACACAGCAGAAGATGTGGATTTGCTTGTTGGAAAGAAAATAATTGTGAATGGGCTAGGAGACAGTGCTGCTGTGGCCAACCTGGTTAACAAACTGTGTAATCAAATTGTGGAAGTACAGTCTTGTTACTATTCCCTTTCTCAACAGTTGAATGGATACTATGAGAATTGTTGCAACCATACCATGGCTACGTTGAAGAGGGTTTATTTTGGTGATCTTTGGAGAGGTACAGGGACTGTGGCCGCAGTTGTTCTCCTGGTTCTCACTTTGATTCAAACCATTTGCTCTGTCCTATCACTAGTGATGAAGAAGTAATATTGTTGGAAATATTTGAATTATTAAACTACAAATTGACATGGTTGTTGATTTTTCAAAGTAACAGCGTCTCTGCTTGTAATTCCGATTCCTTTGAGCTTGGACTTGTCATTTTCTTCTTTTTCTCTCGGTTAAATGTGAGATTCTCATTGTCATAAGCTATTTCCTTTGCAAATATAGACAATTTCCCCAAACCCATTACATAAGCATGTTTCCTTTAACTGGAAAAGAAAATGATTATTCTAAAACAAAGATTCTGCTCTTCCTTCTTTATGGCCTTCTTAATTTACATTTATAATTAAACAATTGTTGATGGAATTATACTTTGCTTTGAGCTTTCCTCTCTTCTCATTGAGGCCAAGTATCTTGCATGCTTATATTGCTTTATTCTCTCATCCTTTAACGTGTATGTATATATTCTACTGTCTGTTGTTTCGTTGCTAGTTTTTGAGGTTCTTTGAAGCCTTCATCTTGGTATTGGCAGTCACCGCCAGTCATTCAAATGAGTCGTTGAGCTAGATCATATCAGAGCTAATATATTGCTGGAATTTTACTTCCTAAGGTAATCCTAGTGTTTGTGGAATAATTTTACCGTCTCATGCAAATTGAATTTTTATGCTTGTGAGTGCCATTCTTTGTTCTGAAAAGAAAATGGTGTTGCAGTTGATAAAGGTAATGAGCCTTTGTTTCATTTGTCAACATTGCAGGGAATCCTGACAGATGGGTGGGGATAATTCAGCAGAGCAAACTCAAAGTCCACTCAACCAATTGGTAATTGAGATTCCAGAAAATTTACAGACAACCTTTTCAGATGATGTCTGTATCTACAGGGTGCCCCCTACACTTCGCAAAATCAATGAAGCAGCCTATACTCCTCAGGTAGTTTCTATAGGCCCTTTTCACCACCACAAAGCAGAACTCAAGGCTATGGAAGTACAGAAGCTGAGATATTTAAAAGAATTTTGCAGAAGGCAGAATAGCAAATCAGAAAGAGATTTTTCTAGTGATCTTATCAGTGCAGTTAGTGAAAAAGACATCAGAGGTTTTTATGATGATGTCTCTAAAACCTGCAACACTGAATTGATTAATATCATTCTGTTAGATAGTGTTTTCATCCTTGAGCTATTCTTGAGAAATCTCAAAGCAAAAGAATACACCAAAGATTTTATAATTGGCAAACCCTGGCTGAGAACTGACGTACAACAAGACTTGGTTTTGCTTGAAAATCAGTTGCCCTTCTCTTTTCTTGAGAAACTATACGACTTCGCCACAAAAAAATTTGTCAAGAGAGCATACCCATCTTTTCTTGACCTCACCTGCACATACTTCAAAAACTACAAGCCAAGGAAAAAAGAACTGATTCCAGACCCTGTGGACAAAAAACCATTACATTTCACTGATTTGGTAAGATATTTTTGGTCTTATGGACACCCTCCAATGAAGCTGCCTAAAAGCATTGGAAATCTTTGTAGCATAACCAAGCTGCACCAGGCAGGATTGAAGCTGAAGCCTGCTCCAAATGAGTGCTTCCTCAACGTTAAATTTGAAACGGGAATAAGTTGTCTGTGGAGAGCTGAGTTACAACTGCCTTGCTTTGAAATTGACGACACCACAGAATTTGTGGTTCGGAATCTCATGGCTTTTGAGCAGTGTCATTATCCATATGAAACATACATTTGCAATTACATTAGGCTGTTGGATTTTCTTATTGACACAGCAGAAGATGTGGATTTGCTTGTTGGGAAGAAAATAATAGTGAATGGGCTAGGCGACAGTGGTGCTGTGGCCAACCTGGTTAACAATCTGTGCAATCAAATAGCAGAAGTGCAGTCCTGTTACTATTACCTCTCTGAGCAGTTGAATGGGTACTATGAGAATTGTTGCAACCATACCATGGCTACACTGAGAAGCATTTATTTTGGCGATCTGTGGAGAGGTACTGGGACTGTTGCTGCAGTTGTATTCCTGGCTCTCACTTCGATACAAGCCATTTGCTCTGTCCTAGCACTCTAGTTTACTGTTTCCTGTGGCGCTTGTACTTGTCATTTTTCTTCTTTTTGATCTTTATTTCTGGATTCAGTTTTCAAGTCCTCATTGTAATAATCATTTCCCTTTGGATTGACTTCAACTTGTCATGTTTAGTGATGCTTTGCAATGCAATGTGGGGATATCTGTGCTTGGTTTAATCATTGAGATTTTATATCATACCGTTATTGTTTATATATAAATATATATTTTCAGCTAATAGATCGAAGGCCGATGGGCCATACATAAGAAAGAGGGGCTCCGTACATTGAAGGCCCATAATTCTTCGAATAAAGACATTTGATGTGGCTCTCACTGGGAGAGCAAAATGGACCAGAACGAGAGCCGCCGTGTGGGAGCGGACGGCAATAGGATCCCGGGCTGGTGGTGGTGGACCTTGGCAAGCTGTACCCAATTCGTGTGGGGCATGTCATCGTATCGTAAAGGCTACGCTGGCGACTGTCGCCTGATGCCTTTTAAAGCCTTCGCGGTCGCCTCTCTCTTTGTCGGCTCCGCTTCGTGCGCCTCCGCTGCTGCCCTTCAAGCCTCTGGCATCCACAAGGTTTCACCTCTCCCTCTTATCGTATGCTTGTGTCTGGTAGATAACAGGTTAAAAAATCTCTATCATTTCCAATTGGGTTATATTTTCTGTACAATTTTGTGTTGATTGCTGAATGCATCATTTCTGCAGGTGGAGGACCTTGTGGAAATGGGAGCCAATGTGAGGACCGGACTTGGGATACCTCCAAGGGCACGAAAGGAGTAAGTGTTGTTCCCTCCCCACTTTCATACGCACTACACTTGGGCTGTATTTGTTATATAGCAAAAACTCGTTGCTTGCCATTTGTTTGCCAGAAGGGCAGATGATCTATGAGGAAGGTCGCAAAGTTGCAGACCCAGCTTTACTTCTCCTGAAGAATCCGATGGTTCTTTATCATTCAAGTGAAGAAGACACACGTTTTACTTGACTTGGAGAAAGCACATCTTGCTTTACCATTGGAATGACCAAGTGTAGAAGCACCGAGATTTTGGTTTGTCTCTGGATTGTGTATAACACTGCAGTCAAATGAAATACCATTTCAAGTTTTTTAGTGATGTCTACTTGTTCTTCCTTTGTTCAGTCACCTGCTTGTATATTTAACTTGCAAGATTTAAGATTCCATTCTCCGTCTCCTAATCATTGGGTATGGTGATGAGTAAGATGGGTTATGCAATCAACATGAAAAGAAGCCATGAAATATTGAAATTTAGCTGCCTGAAATTCAAAGTTATACAATGTTCCACAATTCATATGCCAAATGAAAAGTAGGAACCATTGAAATCATTTCTCAAATGCTACGAGTTATTCTCTTTGGAAGTGAATTCAGACCACCAGCTAAAGGTCAAAAACAAAACTCGAGGTAGCTAAGACTAAAATCTCTTTTATACAGAAAAATTTGAGACTTTCTAGTAATTTTGCAGTACACCTGGTGAGAATCAGTCACGGATGTACTGTGCATTAAATTGGTACAAAGAAACTTCTGTAAGCTTGGAAACTCGTACACCTTTTACGAAGGCACAGGGGCAGGGGCTGGCATATAAGACTCTAGAATCAATTGCGATTGGGAGGGTTGCATAATCTGGACAATCAAGTATGTGTATTTCCATTGCTTGTCCACCTTATCTTTAAACATCTCTGCAGAAACTTTGCCAGCTCCATGCGGCCCACGAATATAAAAGTTAACCTACATTCAATTTTTAAGCACATTTATAAGAAGGCAACTGAAGACATTTAACTGTTAATATTTAACATAATTATAAGTCACTAAGCATGTTTTTCTTCCTTTCCTCCTCTTTTATGAAGGGGGAAGTGCAAAAATTCTCATTGTTACCAGGACATGCTCCACACCGTCTTCATCAGTGTAAATCTTATTGGGAATTCGTTGGCGAGCAGCACGATTCCGACTTTCCTGACCGTATCCTGTAATGGGGGATCCAATCCTCACCCTGACCTGTCAAGCAAGTGCACTCCCAAGTGAACCCAGTAATTGAAATAAAAATATTAACCACAGTTGAAGCTACATGGAAGTGCCACTACATATAATATATGCAAAATAGTACTACCATAACAATTGGCAATGTGAATCACATAATGGATTTCCACAATTCTTGCCTATGACATACAGAGCCATTGGTGACTTTGAGAATAGCATTTTAAATAACTTTGAACCAATCAGCCCACCATCTCTGTTTTGCATAATTCAACTGCCCCAGCATGCAGGTACTATGCGTCCTTGCTTGCATATAACAGCTATATGATACAGGTGATCGTGAAGGTGCATATGTCACTACAGCTAAATCATAAAATCTTATTTCTTCTAGTTTTGTTTATTCAAGGCTAAAGCCTCATGCTTGGACTTCTCTTGTATTTCATGGGGGCTTTCATCAACCAGCTCTGGAGACAAACATAGGCCTTCTTTTTGGGTGAAAATAACAAGCCATGCAAAAGAGAATGGTCATTTCAAAAATTGTAAATTGAAGTCGATTTACACTGGTTTCACAAACCTGAGCATCATCTTGAATCCTTTTCAGAGCCTTGTTAAAAATCTTGTATCTGTGATAGACCATGTCTCAAATGAGGTTGGAATAAAAGAAGAATGCAAAAAATTAAAATCCCTAAATTCTAACCATAACATAAAATATTTATGGAAATTAATTCTTACTCTTTTGGTTCAAATATAAGTTCCTTGAAAATGGCATAACCTGCAGCAGCTGCAACCCCCAGTCCTGCAAGAATTATAATACTGTAGGATGCCCCCTCTGCAAATGTCACAGGCTTCTCTGGAATATTATATGTAGGAGCATCAAAGGGATCCTCAACAGTAGACACCTCTTTTCTAGCCTGTCCCCATGGAAGAAGAATACATGTAATAAATTTAGGAAAAGAAAAGTTAAAATCATGAGAACATAAATTACAGCTATTATGTGAAGGGAAATGAGTGAAATATTTTCATCTCAGAATGATTCAAATGTATTTATGTTTCAGAACTTGATCTAATTTTTGCACAACTTACTTTCCATAATTTCCTATAGAAAGATGGCTTCATTCAACAATGACAATGAGCAACAAAAAAAAAAAAAATCTAAGCTACCCACAAAGTGATTGGTTTAAAAAAGGGTCCATATTCCATTTTCATCAGTTAAACCTTCATTTAACGTTTTATTCAAAATATGGATCAAGATGACAGTACTGGATGCAAAATATCCATTCCAACTATTATACTGACCTGCAAAAAACAAGTGCAACACAAATTATTTAACTTCAATTTGAGTTCAAACCTCTGATGTCTGTTGATCTGTTTGCTTTGAAGCTTTTGAGGCAAATGATCTAGCATAGCAAGGATTAATAGTGTTTGCTCCAAAGATTTTCATAAGTTGGAATTGTAATCCAAGGCCAACCATGCATTCCTTATCAAGCTGTCCTCCAACAAGAAGAGTATTTCCTGCCAAACATTACTGTCAAGAAATAAATAGTGAAAGAAAGAAGCATCAATGTAAGATTCTACTCCCTTCAACTCTGCAAGCAAGTGAATATGCATACTTGAAACTAAATGAAAATGTAGCCTTTTGGCACCAAATAATGTCTTATTTAACACGCATAGCTACAAATCACTTCTTTTTTTTATCTTGGAGGTGGCGACATCTTTTGAAAGGCTGCTAGGTTTCATTTCATTTTAGTAGGCCCTTGCATCACAAGAATATCTTAGATTATTTTCTTCCAGGAAGGATACAAGTTTGTAAGTATATGATTAGTGAAATGACTCTTTCATATGTGCCTAGGGTACAGAGATCGAGGCCCAGTCACTTATAAATGACATTAATATTCACTACTAAAAAGTAAGCGTAAAAAATAACTTCGAAGGTAAATGTGACATAAAAGATTCAGTTGGCATATGTGCAAACTGCAAGGTTTATGGAATGCAGAAATCACATAGAGGTACAAACTGGCTTATTGCAGTACAAGGCCATATGATATGCAAAATGGCATGATTTAGGAAGCAAACAAGATACAACAAAGAGGAGATAACATATAATCACTTTTTACCTTTTAAAGAAAATCATGAATTTAAGGCAAAGCTGAATGCGACAATGGGAAATGAAGTTCCTCATTATATTTGCTATAAGATAAATGAGACCAAGTTCTATAAAGCAAGAGCATATTAAAAGATCTCTGACCCTAGTACAAAATTCAAATGATGCAGCAACCAATAAAAATACCCAAATTACACTACAACTCTTAGTCTCACCAGACAAGAGATAAGATTAAACTGAATTTGACAGGGCAAAAATAAGCAAATTGATAATCCAAGAAGAAAATGATTATCCGACCTCAACCAATCTGTTGTTTCCAACAACCAACATGAATGATCATGATTCATGAAAGGAAACCTTGAATAGGATATAGGACCATTTCGAAAGCATCTAACAAAAATATGTACCAACTGTAAAAGGACCTAATGGAGAAATTTTTTTTCTTAAGTATGCAAATAAAAGAGAAAGTGATAATCCTCATACTAGGTACAAATTATACGTCTGAGTCAGTCAGTCACTAACCGTGAGCATGAAGTTTCTCCTGCAGCATAAAATGGGCGTAAAATATCAATGTCCAGTTATGTGTTAAAACAAAATGAGAGTGCAGAAGAACATATCAACTTACCATAGACCTATGGCTGGCATCAGATGTAGGTTGTCTCCCATAAATTGACTTAAATGCCACTGGCAACTGTATCAAAAACAGAAAATAATTCCAATTTGAATATTAATACATCACAGTTAACGCACTTGAAATCAAAGGATTTTGCATAAGAAAAAAAGCTACTTTTGACAACCAGTAGTTAAAAGAACACATAGGACAGCAGGTTGGATAAATTGTTTCGTAGAATGCTGAATGCCATAGGGGAATTAGGAAGAGAAGGGAGAAGGTCGTTTCCCAAGAAAAGAGAAGGAAAAAGGCAGTGCAAAGTTCATCAAACCTAAAGCCAAGTATTAACTAAGTAAAGTTCATCAAACCTAAAGCCAACTATTAACTAAGTCCTATAATTATCCAGCTTCAACTTTATGGGAAAAAAAAAAAGAAACTTTAAGTTTGATGCGTCTCCCAATCTCTTAAAACAAACGAACACAAACATTTGTTAGTTAAAAAAGAAAACAAAATAAGCTTGACTAATGGTGGGTTGCTATTTACTATTTGTTAGGTGAAGAACTACGATACACGTAACACAAGCAAGAACGGCCTTAAAGTCTTAGTACCAACATCAGAAACGAAGCAAGAGGTCTCATAACTGGACAGGAGAAAAAATTATCTAAAAAGAAACAAAGCACAAAAAAACAAGTCACCCTTTTATTCGAATTACTGATTGCAGTTTCCTGCGTAACCATGGATGATGAAAAAGCAGCCAAACCCACATGAGATACACTCTTTACGGACTTCCGCTCCAAAAATGAAGACAACCCATATTGGCATTCCAAGAGACCATTGCATCTGCTTCTAACCGACATTGCTGATCTCCTAAGATGGTCCATTTCTAGATGAAAAAGAAAAAAATCACTAATTCGAGAAACAACTAGTCCCTTTTGCTTATGTAGCTCGATAGTTTATCTCTGAGGAGGGTTCCACCAATGAATCCCAATAATTAAAATCGAGAGATATTCAAGACCGAGAAACCAGAATTCCAGAGAGAAAAAGGGGCCGACGGTCGGGTAAACCAAATAGCAGCACGACGCACTTTGGGGTTTTGTTTCATACACGTGCCAACAGAAAGGCGCACGTATAAGAAACCCGATAACCCTGTCGGAGGTAACCCGTTCAGATGATACTGGACTCTTTACTTAAAAGTGTGGCCCATAGTTACAGTCCAACAGGGCCCATTAGCAAATAGGCCTTTTTGAACCCCTGCTCTTCGTATCCTCAAAGCGCTGAGGGAAGAGCAGAAGCTGCTTGTGCCTGAGACCAGAGAGAAGCAACAGATAGCACCTATTCAGACCGAGCCAGAAAGGGACAGAATTTAAACAAAAAAAAAAAGGAAGGAAAACCAAAACCCCTTCTTTATTTCGTACCAATCTCTTTTATTAGTTCAATTCTCTCCGTTCTGCTGCCGGCATCTCCTTTCCGCCACCAGCTCTCTTCGTTGCCGGTAAGTTCTCTGTACATATACGCTTGCATCATCTGAATAACCATAAGGCCCCCGTTTGAGACCTAAGGAACACCAGGAAACTAAGGAAATGCATTTTTTTTTCTTTTGAAGTCGCATGTTTCACTCACCAGAGTTAGTTTTGACTGGTTTCCCTGATTGAGATGAATGTTTGATTAAATGGAAAGCTTACGCAGTTGCTTTTGTATCCTTTCAACTTGACACTGCAAGTATAATTAGTAATTATTAGTTAGCTTTTCAAATGGGAATAATTTGAATAAAAGTTACTCGATGTGAAAGTTCAAGCAATTTTCCCCATTTTCAGTAATTTGACTTTTTTTAATATATAATGTTCTAGCGCCCTGCAGAGGACGCTGTATAGGGCATAAGGTTAGTCCAAGCATGGAACATGATTTTTTTTTAACTTTTTGAGTCGTGTGGCCAAAGTTTTGATGATTGCTCTTTATGGTCGTTAGTAATCTTACTTTTGTTTGTAACTATAAGAGTTTCCTTTTACTGAAAGGTGGTTTCACTTAGTATTTCTTCAATGTTTGGATGCCATGTGTTAGTTTTATCGAATATACTATTGATGCTGCGATTTGTGCTAAGTTTGTGATAGTATATCTTAGGAAATTTCATTTGATTTCATTAAACTTGGGTTTAGGACCAATTTTTATGATGTAGCCTTTTTTTTCTTGGAGTAAAAGCTCCATCTGAAGCTAAAAATTACTAGAATCAAACAAAAGCATATCATTCAAGAATGAAAGAAAAGTAGTTCTCCATTCATTGAAGCGGGCATTGAAACAACCACCCTAGTTAAAGTATGAGTCGACTGATTCATTGATTGTTTGAGAAAAGAAATATTATTAACTTTCAGCTTACAAATAAGAGCTTTGAGTAGTGAGCCCAAACTTGATCAGACATGAAAACATATTGTCCTCCAAGGAAATGACCAGCAGCATCTCTTCATAGCCAACCCAGCCAATTTACTATGATCCACATCCTAAGCCTGGTGGCATATACTTTGAGGGATAAACAGTGACTGTTGAGAGCAGGGACGTTCTCTGGCTTCTTGAGCTAATTTCCAATCACACCATGTCGATGTAGAAAGATTAAGAATGTGAAGCACATAAACTCGAGATTGATTCCAGACGACTTGATTTCTATAGAACTGAACACTCCAGAACACCATGAATGCCCATTCAACTATAGCATCATCATTCTTACCAAAAACAAACTGTGATCTGCTCAAGAGAAGAAACCAAATTCCCAATTAAAGTGCCACTGCTTCAACTGTCCAATAATTTATTTGCTGGTTAATGAATTCTTTATGTTCTCTTCCCTACTACTAGTATTTATGGCTTCTTTTCTGTGCATTCCAGATGGCCAGATGGGATGAGATCCTGTCCCTTCCTGTGCAGAATCCTCCAACTCTGGAATTTGGTGCTGCTGACCTTGTGTGGTCAAAGATTGAAGGCTGGCGTGACAATATAGATAGACTGGCTCTTATCCCTTTTGCTAGAGTAGATGATTTTGTAAGGGGTGAATCAGCAAATAAAGACTGTCCTACAAGATTTCATGTTGAAGCAAGAAGGCGTCGGCCTCCAGAAACTTCTTACAAGCAAAAGGTTGATGGCATTCTTGAGTACATACTGTAAGTTACAGCATATTCATTTTAGCAGTTTTACTAGGTGATTCTGGTACATATGCCTTGAATGATCTGTTTGAATCTTTAGGTATTGGTGTTCATTTGGTCCTGATGATCACCGGAAAGGTGGCATAGTACGACCAAGTAGGACTACTTACATCCCTAAGAAGAAAAATGCCGGTCGACCAAATACTAAAAGAGGGTGCACCTGCCACTTCATCGTGAAGCGTTTAATTGCTGAACCATCAGTAGCACTTGTCATCTATAATCAAGACAAGCATGTGGATAAGAAAGGGTTACCTTGCCATGGCCCACAGGACAAGAAAGCTGAAGGAACTCGTGCCATGTTTGCCCCATATATCTCAGAGGATCTTCGGCTTCGTGTTCTATCTTTACTATATGTTGGGGTTTCTGTGGAGACAATAATGCAGAGACATAATGAATCAGTAGAGAAACAAGGTGGTCCATGTAATCGTGATGACCTTCTAACTCATAGATATGTGCGACGGCAGGAAAGGAGCATCCGCCGCTCTACATATGAACTGGATACAGATGATGCAGTAAGCATTAGCATGTGGGTTGAAAGCCACCAGAGTCATGTATTCTTTTATGAAGATTTTTCTGATTCAGATCCTTTGACTTTGGGTATTCAAACAGAGTGGCAGTTGCAGCAAATGATACGTTTTGGAAATCTCAGTCTTATGGCTTCTGATTCAAGGTTTGGAACAAACAAATTGAAGGTTTGTTCTTATTGTTTATGCAATTGTAATCCAGTTAAATGTGTGGCATAGATGGCTTTTAAATATTTTATGCTAACTGTTGTTTTTGTTTATTCCATTTAGTATCCTGTTCACAGTCTGGTCGTGTTCAACTCAGACAGGAAGGCCATTCCAGTAGCTTGGATAATAACACCGAGATTTGCAACTGTAGATGCATATAAATGGATGAGGGCACTTTACAATAGGGTTCGCACAAAGGATCCTACATGGAAGTTGGCTGGGTTCATAGTAGATGATCCTTCAATAGACATCCTTACTATCAGGTTGGCAGTTAACCTTTTATTTTTTGAACGTCATCTGAGTATAGCTGAGTTAATGCTTGAATATTACCCAGTTGTCTGATAGAAAAACTGGTGCAATATTAGAAGCATCAGCCTAGAATACTAAAATTACGAATAGAAAATTTATACTATTTAGGCATGTTTATAGAATTCTATTAGATTTAGTATTTTATGTGGGAAGCTTATTTTATTCTAGTGCTCATGATTAGAATTGAATTAGGATTCCTGACTGTAATGTGAAGATTATTATGATTACTATTGAGATTGTTTTTCTCTTGTCCTGGTTCTACATCAAAAAGTGTTGTGAGGCCCTTGCATACAAGTATGATGTGCACATATGATTAAGATTGACCTATTTATGCTTTTTTAGCCTGCTGCCTGCATAAAAGTGTTATTGATTCAGGTTGTCTACATGATGCATTTCCTTTGTCATTTAGGGCAGCAAAGTTGTTCATGTTTAAAGTGCTATACTTCAATAGCGAATCATTCATGTGAGTGTGTTTGTTAGATCGGATTGGGGGTTTCATTCAACTATGGCTGTGAGCTGTTAATATCAATGATTGTGCAGCTAATATACCCTGTTGGTGCAGAACACTGGGAAAGTAATATTTTTCATTTCATTGATCTCAGGGATGTGTTTCAGTGCTCTGTATTGATATCATTTTGGCGTGTTCGTCATGCTTGGCACAAAAACTTAGTGAAAAGATGCTCTGAAACAGAGATGCGTGTTCAGATGTTTAGACACCTGGGAGAAGCAGTAGATGGTATTTGCAGAGAACATGGAACAAAGGATTTATTTGAGGTTTTCATGGAAGATTTTGTTGATGGCTCTGATTTCATGGATTACTTCAAAGCAGTCTGGTATCCTAGAATGGGTTGGTCACCTCTCTTTCTCTCTTTTTTTTTCTTTGTTTTAACTAACCATCTATTTTCACTAAGTGATGGCATTTCTTTCTCTCTTCCTATTTGTTAAATGTCATCAGCGATATGTGACAGTTCTTATACTTGTTTCCCAATGGAGTTTGAGATTTCTAATATGGTCAAATGGAATATGAATTTAATTGAAATGGCTCTCATGAATTGGAAATGATAAGCTTTTATACATGAGGATTATATTTTTGAAAATTTAACATACAATTTGTTCTGTACTAGGGATGTGGACGACTGCATTGAAAACTCTTCCATTGGCCAGCCAGGAGACATCTGCAGCAATGGAACTTTACCACAACCAATTGAAAGTAAGATTACTAAATGAGAAGGATCCCATTGTTTATCAGCGTGCTGACTGGTTGGTTGATAAGTTGGGTACAAAAGTACATTCCTACTTCTGGCTTGATGAGTACTCAGAAAAGGATGATTTTGCAAGATACTGGAAAGATGAGTGGGATAGTGGTTTAACAGCGTGGCGCAAATCATTAAAGATTCCTGACCTTGATGTCGTCATAGAAGGTAGATGTGCAAAAGTTACTGACCAGCTTGATAGGGATAGAGTTCATGTTGTCTGGAACCCTGGTTCAGATTTTGCTATTTGTGATTGCAGTTGGGCAGAAATGGGCAACATATGTGAGCATGTCTCTAAAGTTATAAGAATGTGCTACAACAAAGGGTATAGGAAGCCTTCTATTAGCCTATTCCAGTTCAATCAGGCTTTGATTGACATGTTATACTGTCCACCCCATGATTCTTTGATTCGTGATCATGCTGTTTCTTTAACAGTTGCTGTACAAAAGCAATTAGGTGCATTAATTGATTATGATAGGGGCCATGATACTGTGGATCCTATTCAGAATGAAGCTGTGGACACTCTTGGGCAGACCGGTGGGATGAATTATGCAAATCACGGTAGAAAATTACTGAATAAGTGTCATTTAATGGATGAAGATGTATCACCCCATAATAGAGATGATTCTGGGGACAGACATGAGGGTCCTGGTGGTGTTACTGTTGCTCTTGACGAGAGTATTGGAGAAAAAACTACCAGCACTGAGATGGATGTGGACCCACCATCTAATTGTATTCCTTCATCGGGGTTAGGTTCAGTTGATGAGGTTGTAACTGATGATGTCATGGAAAAATGGGACAGGAATGTAAATGACACCGATCTTGCCATAAACAATAACCCTCCTAAAGATGAGGTTTTGACTGATCAAGTCGAGCTTGAACATGATAGTGCAGTGCATATGGAACCTCCATCCATGGAGATTCCTCCATCATTGGTGGAGTTTACAGGGCAAAAGGTTGATGAAATTTTCAACAATGGTTCTGAGCTATCAGTAATCACTAGTGCATCAGATGCTGGTACTGTATATAACAAGGCCTCTCAATCATTATCTAAGGCTGTTGAGCCACAAATGGTTGATGTGATTGCAACTTCAGGTACCATAGAGAATGAAGCAACCGAACCAGACAAGGAAAATGGAAGCAAGACTGAGACCCATCACTCTATTGATAATGCTTGCTCATTAAATGGGGTGCATGATAAGGTGATACATAATCCTGATTGTCGTCATGATCCCAGTGCAGTTGACAGCATGATAGAGTCAGAGACGCACCTAAATTCCTCGTCAACATTCAATCAGATTGGCAATCAACCTCCTATAGAGGCTACAGTGCAAGAAACTAATTTGATTTTGACTGGTTGTAGGCTTCAGAGAATTGCTGAAAATGGAAAAAGCGATAGCAGCGAGTCAGATATCGTGGATGGCATCTATTCTGGAGGAACTGTAAATGTTGCCTCTGTAGCAAGTAAAGGGTCTGATGGATGCCATGGAGATAGTGGTGCCAAAGCCAGCGATGCCTAACATTTGCTGATTCTAGGATCCTTCATCAAGTGTACATAGTCTCCAAGTGCTTATTACACACACTATATTGATTATTTACCAGGTTAGGTAACATATTGTTAGAAAGACTTGGATTCAAAAAGAACAATGTCCATTTTTTTTCCTTAACAACAAATAATTATCCAAGGTAATACATTGCAGAGGCTGGAAATATTTTCATGAGAGAATTGAGAAAATACTTCCTCTCTTTACATTGCATGGTGAGTTGGTGATCCAGGTTGCAACTGCTGCTGATGCATTGTGATGTTTTACAGCTTTTTTTTTTCCACCAGGTCGGTCCAATGTTTCTAAGTGAATATTTGTATATATGATGTTCAAACTCTCGATATCACTTATAGCTTATTAATTTAACTATTTGATATAATTATTGTTGGCGATAGTAATGATTATTTGACATCAATATATCTAAGTATTAAAATATGTATATAATTTGAAAAAAAAAAGTAAAATAAAAGCACTGCTGAGAATGGATCTTGATGGCAGATTGAATAAAATAAATAAAATTGAATTAAAGTTTTTTGATAAATATTCTCGGGATGATATTTTTTTTATAATGGCTAACATATAGAGTGTGGAATTTTGTTGAGGCAGAAGGTGAGGCCCAAACTTAAATGGCAGGATCCAAAACGTAGAAGGATATAAAGGTAATTCTGAGAAATTTGAACCAGAGAAAAATCTGGGAATGTGGGCGTATCAGTGGATAGTAGTGGAAGTAACCGCCTAAACCGTCACTGCCAAGAAAATAAAAATAAAAATAAAAACAGAGAAGGAAAAATATTGAACGAATTCTTCATGTTCCAAGTGAGAAGGAAGAAGAAACAATGGAAGGAAAGAGAGACGAAATAAGGAAAGGGCCATGGAAAGCAGAGGAAGATGAGGTGCTCATAAACCATGTCAAGAAATATGGCCCTCGTGATTGGAGCTCCATTCGATCCAAAGGCCTCTTGCAGCGAACCGGCAAGTCCTGCCGCCTCCGTTGGGTCAACAAGCTTAGACCCAACTTGAAGAAGTAATTCATTTGATTCGCTACTTTCTATCTACACCTGCAATCGTTTATATATGAAATTCTGATCACGGTGTTTCCTCCATTTTGTTTTACTGTTTCCCAATTTCATTTTCCCTACATTTTTATGGCGCATTTTGTATGTGTAGTGGATGCAAGTTTTCCGTGGAAGAAGAGAGAGTGGTGATAGAGTTGCAGGCACAGTTTGGGAACAAATGGGCCAAGATAGCAACATATTTGCCTGGTAGAACTGATAATGATGTGAAGAATTTCTGGAGTAGCAGACAGAAGAGGCTAGCAAGGATTCTACAGACTTCAGCGACGGCTTCTTCTTCCTCCTCCTCTAACTCCAAGCCACGGAAGGCGAAAAAGGAAGTCTCTGTCTTTCGTGAAGTTCTCCTTCAGCAGGTACACAAATTTGATTACTTGGACTTCAATTCTACCCTCTGGGTAATGTTCATTTTGAGTTTAATTTCTTAAATTGCATTTAAGGGGGCTTTTACAGGAGAATCAAGAAGCCTTATTTTGAAGGCTCTATTTTTCTATTCAGGCCGGTTTATCATGCATGAAAAAGTTCTGTTGCTTTTTTTTATTTTTTATTATTATTTTCTTTGTAAAGGCTCCAGTGTTCAGCTTTTCAATGGAGGAAGAGTCATCTACAAAGGCACAGTCGTGTTCATCATCATTCATTGAAACCTCTGAGCCCGTCTGTACATTGCCATTGCCATTGCCATTCCATGCAGATCTTGTTAAGACCGAGTTGCCTAGTTACGATGCAAATCTCGCTCAACTGGAAGGCCAAACTCAAATTTGCTTCCCTCAAATCTCAGAGCACCAACCAGACCTTACATTCTCTCCAGAAAGCCAAGAACTGTTGGCAAGACTTGAGGACCCTTTTCTATTCAATGTGTTTGGAGCAGTAGACGAGCCAGAACTCGAACCACAACTTTCCCTGGGGCCTTCATTGTTTGATCCGGTTTCAAGTTGCATGAATGGTGGTGCGAGGGAAGTAAGGAGTCCGACAAATCACGGTACCTTCTTCGATGACTTCCCTTCTGAGGTTTTTGAGAATATTGAACCTCTTCCAAGCCCTTAGCAGTGGTCAACCACAGAGCTGTTGCTGTTTTCATCTCTATAGTGGAAGATGAACTCCTTAACTAGTTTCTTTGGCTACAATCCTTATGGCTTGTGCGACTGCTGTTCTTTGTACTAACCACCTTCTGTATTGAATACATCACTTTTTACCACTTCTCTTTTATCTTTTTTTTTTTCCCCCTCAATATACCAAATTATAAATTATTTATGCAAAAAACAAATGAATTGCCTTTATAATAACTAGCAATAATTAAAGTAAAATGATCATAGAAATTTATATAATAACTAGCAATAATCAAAAGTAAAATGTTTTAAAAAAATCAATAATTATAACTTTATAATATCTAATTATATCTTGTAATTAAGAGATTTTTTTAATTATTTTTATAAAAAAATTTATTGAATTATGTGTCCAGTTATGTTTTTTTTTTTTTGTTCTATAAAAACATGTCATTAAACATAAGTTATTAAAATTATTTAATGCATATGAAGTATATGCTGGCAAACATGTGTAATCCATATTCCGTATTTGAAATAATAACTGTAATTTTGTGTTGCACTGGCTAATTGGGGATGGGCAATACCGACGACATCCACTTAATGTAGTTATCCCTTCATCATTAACAAATTCTTTCCAACGTAGTCTTTAAAAGTAGTGATGATAAGTCTCTAGGAAGACAAGATGCGTCTCCACATGATTACTATGGCATTGCCTCTATCCATATATTAGCATTGGAATTAATCATATCTTACGAAAATACTAAATAAACTAAATTCAAACACTATTATATAAATAACAAATTGTCTGCTCTAAACCTGGCAAGGTACGGAACTGGGAGAAGTAACCTAAGAGGAACTCGTTTCCTACCAATTCGATCGAAACCTTGTTGTAACTAATTCTTGCATGTGTCGATATATTGGTGGGCATGCGGGGCTCCTTTTTCACTAAGCCTAATATTGTGTGATATCAGCAAGCAGCCTTCCCGCACCGCTAGCCCTTTAGTCGCTTAAAAGCAGTCGGATATTTAGGCTGGACGGTTAAGATGCGGGCACCATCTCAACCCTTTCCTTTCCCTGGAGGAAATGCTATTTCAATTTCAAAAACGGGTTTGGCAACATCATTGAAATATAAAGGCGGTTTATAAAGGAGTGGAGTCTGTTAAAAAACTTGTGGCAATACCAACTTCCTCTCTGTTCCCTTTCCCATATTACTTCAGCAACAGCTTTCTCTCTCTCTCTCTCTCTTTCTCCACTGAGCACCACGATCAAGCCTTCAACTTTTCAGGTATCTGTCTCTGTCTCTGTCTCTGTCTAAGAACTTCAGTTTTTTTTTTTTTTTATTCTTTCTGATTAATCTTTGCTCCTTAGATCTCTCTCGGGTTGTGATTAAATCAAACTGAGATTCTCTCCAATGACTTCAAATATTTTCTCAAACAAACCGTTAGTTGTCAGTGGTGCTGTTTGCCACTTGCTCTGTACTATACGGAGCTTATTCGAGCTGTTTCTCTTTGGACCCCCTTTCATAGTTGTCTCAATTTCGGACCCTGAACATTTGTGATTTTTAGATTTATGTTCTCTTTTATTAATACATGTGATATTTTGTAGCTGGTTTTATATTAGCATGAGAGTGGCTTTGGTCTCACCATAAAGTTCCTTTATTTGTGATATGAGGTCACGGGTTTCAGCCGTGACAATCGTCTCCTTGCAAAGAGTGTTAGACTGCATCGTCTAAGTGTGTGGATGTTTTGTGCCTTGCTGACACCCAATAACATAAGTTCACTGGGAGGCTTGCTGATAGGATGTATATAGATATTTTTTGCATTTGGTGACTTTTGAATTTTGCAAGTCTAGTTATTTATATTTTCAGTTTGGATAGCTTGCAGGTTTGTTACTTTCACTAACAAAGGTCTCAGATTCAAATTTGAACTGTATTCCCTTTGTTCATTAGTTTCAAAGAGGCGCAGTTGCTTTCTACTAAGCAAAACCTATGATTCTAATTGCATGAAAAATCAATTATTAGGAAGTACCAATTCGACTTGACTTAGCATCCTCCAGAAATACTTTGAGTTGTGATGTCGGACAGGAATTTTGGAACTTTGTATTGAGCTTTACTGATTGCTATTCAGTTTGTTGATCCAACTCTTTTAACTCTGTATCAGTGGTATTGAAGTGACTGAGTCATGTTTGGGTATGGTGGAAGGAGGAGTGATAACACCAAGTATTATGAGATTCTTGGTGTCCCAAAGAACGCAAGTCAAGATGAAGTGAAGAAGGCTTATAAAAAATCTGCCATAAAGAATCATCCTGACAAAGGTGGAGATCCTGAGAAGGTAGATCCTCTGTTGCTTCGTGATAGTTTCTTATATGAGATTTTTACTTTTTGTTTGTCCAAGAACCATGTCTTGGTTTTGTTCATTATTCAACCACAAGAGGTCAGGTTTCGGGTCTTCACATCATGGCTGGCTAGCTAAGACATTGGGGAATTGGTGGCATGACATGTCCATTGTGCCATGAGGTTCTAGATGAATATGATGTTAAGCTTTATGATTTCCTTTTTTTTTTTGTTTCTGTTTCTGGGTTTGTTGGTGGTTCCTTTTTTTTTTTTTTAATGGAACTTATTTTCTTTAAGACGTGAATCTCTATAATAAAGGTTAGGCGTCAGTGATCCATACTAGATTTTTTCTTGTTCAACTTCTATTTCTATCAAGATAATAATGGATAAAATAACAATTGTCTTTTTTTTTTAAATAATAGCATTTTAGAGAACTGCTGGCAGCATTTTTAAATCTGAATGGCTTTGTGCAACTATTTTCTGTTTTCCCCTATCTTTCTGAAATCATCTGTTGGTCTTTTCTATAGTTCAAGGAGATATCTCATGCATATGAGGTTCTTAGTGATCCTGATAAAAGAGAGATATATGACCAATATGGTGAAGATGCACTTGAAGAGGGAATGGGAGGAGGTGGTGGTGGTGGTGTTGGTAACCCTTTTGATATATTTGATTCACTTTTTGGCAGAGGAGCTTTTGGTAAAAGATGGCTTACTGGCCTTTCTTATTCTATACTCTCTTCCTTCCCCTCCCCTCCATGTTTTTCTCATTCCTTTGTTTATGTTAAAATTTTAATCTATTGGATTGGAAGTTCACTGGTGTCTGTGTCTTTAGGGGGAGGCAGCTCAAGAGGAAGACGGCAGAAGCGTGGTGATGATGTTGTGCATACTCTTAAGGTGTCCTTGGAGGACGTGTATAATGGAACAACCAAGAAACTGTCTCTTTCTAGAAATATTTTATGTACTAAATGTAAAGGGTATGTACTTGTCACTTCATCCTTTCTTTCTCCTTTTGGCTGCTTTTCTAATTCTATTATTTTAGGTTTGGGATGTATAAAAATATTCCATTTCTGTTGAGGTAACTGTGGGGTTACTTTTCTGTTTCCAATAATTTTTTCACAACCATTTCATTGTACTTCATATTAATCAGTTGAACTCATCATTTCCATATCAGTTGAAATGGGTGGATAAGTTTTTGTCCCATCAGCTTGGTAGTTTTCTTTCTAATGTATTCATCTGTCTTTTTTAACCTGCCTGGTTTGTTCTTCCAAATGTCCTCTAATACCTCCTTTTGTATTGATTTGCTTTTATGTATGTCCTCTCCAAATGTCTTCTATTTTTCTATCAGTTTCAGTATGATTATTATTGTTATGCATGGACAACTTTATTGATGAAAACACCCGACTTATGGGAAATGAAGATCTTGGGGTCTGAGGAACAATGTTACAAGAAGCATGAGGGCAGGCCTCATTTGTGTGTGAAGCAACCAATGCTTTCCCCACCCCTGGGCATATGTAAATCTTAGGAGTGCTCGAGGCCAGTGAAGAGGGATAAAAAAAATACTGAGTTTTTTCTTTTTTTTTTTGCTTCCTAAATGTTTCAGGAAGGGTTCAAAGAGTGGAGCTTCTGCAAGGTGTTATGGTTGCCAAGGTTCGGGAATGAAAGTTACAACCCGACACATTGGATTCATGGTTCAGCAGATGCAACATATCTGTCCTGAATGCAGAGGTTCAGGTAATTGAATGGAACTACTGATTTCACTTTATGCATTTTGGCTGTATTTTTCATACAGATGTACTCCACTTCTTCATTTTGACCTAATTTTTATGGATTGTTTTTTGTGCATTGTACACATCATTGCTGCAGGAGAGGTTATCACTGAGAAGGATAAGTGCCCATGGTGCAGGGGAAACAAGGTATCTCAAGAGAAGAAGGTGCTGGAGGTACATGTTGAGAGGGGGATGCAACATGGCCAGAAAATAGTTTTTGAAGGTCAGGCTGATGCAGCGGTAAGGGAAATATACATCCAAATTAGGTTTAGTTTGTTCTTCTCATTGTCAGCTTTGTTTTCTTGCAACATCACATTAATAGTACTCTTTAAATCTGAAATGGAGTGTATATACTGTGAACCGTGAAATGTGGAATAGAAAAAACATGATAGTTTCTGGAATAGTTTCATAAAACATGATAGTTTTTGGAATAGTTTCATAGTCACGTAATTATTTCTTGGATGTGTTCATGGCAGTCGAGGAGGTTGCATTTTCTTTTTTTACCAACTTTGGTATTGCAACACCTTACTGTGATTCTGGTACAAATCTGAACAGATTGATCACTGTGCTTCAGCTGTTGACAATATCACACAAAATTCCATCTGTAGAACACAATAATAATTGATATTTTGAAAGGGCACATCCATCATTGCAAGCAATAACTCGAAGATTCTCATATATTTAATTATAACATTTTCAGCCTGAAACGATTACTGGAGATATTGTTTTTGTATTGCAACTGAGAGATCACCCCAAGTTTGAGCGAAAGCTTGATGATCTTGTCGTGGAGCACACACTCGGTTTAACAGAGGCTCTCTGTGGATTTCAATTTGTCTTGACTCACCTTGATGGCAGACAACTTCTGATCAAATCAAATCCTGGCGAGGTCATTAAACCTGGTATTATTCAGGGCCTTAAATTGGTAATCTTTGTTGAATTTAATTTTTCATGATATTGCTCCTTGTTTGATCACTTGGATTGTTTGGATGCAGGTCAATACAAAGCAATCAATGATGAGGGAATGCCGCAACATGGCAGGCCCTTCATGAAAGGCAAGCTTTATATCCATTTCAATGTGGATTTTCCCGACTCGGGGGTCCTATCCGCTGAGCAGTGCCGTAGTATAGAGGCCATACTTCCCTTGAGGTCGAGAAAGCACTTGCCTGATATGGAGCTTGATGAGTGCGAAGAGACCATCTTGCATGACGTCAATATGGTAGAGGAAGATAAGAAGAGGAGACAGCCGCAGCGGTATGAGGCATACGAGGAAGATGATGAATCATCAACGTCGGGTGTGCAATGTGCTCAGCAGTAAGCCAAAGACTGCCTTCTGGTTTCCAAATTCCAATGGTAGATACATCAGCTAACTACCATCACTACAAATTGGCATTTTGGTTTTTGACATATAGCCTACAAGTTATAATATTATTTTGCATGTAGAATTACAGCATACATTGTCAGAGACCAATATATGTTTACGCAATTCGTCTCCAGTTTTGTAGCAAGCTTTTGATGGTTAAATTAATGTGTAATATAGCTTGGCAGATTTTGAATCTTAAGAGAAATTGAAAAGGATGTGAAGCTTGAAATTTTTGGTTACACTACATTGGAAGGTGTCTCACAGGTTGAAAGAAAAGTTAAATTGACAATAAGGAATGAAGAAACTATCAGTTGGAACCGGACAGCAACTGGGCATAATTCATGAATCTGCAACATGGAACATCCTGACAGGTGCACTACGAACCAGCAATCATACATGCAAAGAAACCGAATTGCTGGAATTTTATTCCCATCTCCCATGATTTTACGTGGAAAATGATAGTACTGTGTTTAAAGCTGAAAATCAAACAGTATTTAATTTTACTAAAAATAATTCAAACATCTTTCTATAAAAAGTGAAGTTGCAATTCAAAATTGTGATAGCCTGCCTACGGCTTGTGGTATAAATAAAAATGGGTATATATCTCTGTCAAGCGATGAATGTTGTCACTTAGTTTAACGAAGAATGAGGTGGCAAATCAACTGTTTGGGCACATGTTTGGAGTGGTGCCAGGAATCATTAAAATTGGACAAGCTCTCTCCAAGCCTTGGACATGGAGGATTCCAGCTTGGCCTTTCCTTTTTTCAATTTAATAATGCTCACCTGCACTCGCAACAACATATGAATAGACATTTTCAGTGGGGTCTATCAAGACTCTTGCTTCTTCTTTTTTTTTAATGTTTTTAATGATTTAAACATCAAATTAATTATTATAATTTTTAAATTTCCATGTGTTTCTGTCGTCACCTTTAAAACCTTCTTGTCAAATTAGATTTCCGGACAGAGACATCAGCTGCTTCTCCTTGATGAAGAAGGCCATGTGAGAGTTGGACAGACTCATTCTTTAATAATTTTTTTGGTAGGAGAAAAGTTAGGTAATAGTTCATGGAACCTGGAAGCTATTATGATAAATATATAATTTACTCTTTTTCTTCAAAAAAATAAAATTATATACAGTGAAATGATTAATGTATATCATGTAAGTGAAAATGTTTATTTTTATAAGATGGCTAAACCTTCAGAGCTTGCTTGGCATGATGCTGCATGCGCATCATTAACTAATTAATTAAGTATTAAAGAAATGCTATTTGGTATACTGAATAATGGTGAGTAGAGCACGCAATTTGAATTTCCACATATAATATTATATAAATTTAATATTTTTATAAAAAGATTATTAATATATAAATCTTAATCCAGATTTACAATTTATATATATGTATTTATTTATATAATTTGAGAATTTAAATAGAATATTAAAATATTTTATAAATTTATTTATTTATTTATTTTAATATATGGAAGTTTTTTACAATACAATTAAATGAGTTATAAAATAAATTTAAATTAATTAAATTTTCATATTTAAACGAGTAACACGAGCTTCCGTCATATCGTGTTGAAATTATTACATCCGAGAAGGTTCCGGAGTCAGCCAAATGTATTATCCATTCCAGTTAACTAGTAAAAGTATTATTAGGTCAAGAACTTGCTAATTCAACTATAACCAAACAGTGACCAAAAAATAAATAAATTATATTGCTTTACAGCATACAGGATTTGGTGGGTTAGACGTGTGGGTGGCCCAAAGTTAGGTTTAGAATTATGTAAAAATTTGTGTATTGGAATGCATTGTCGTCAGAATTTGTCCTTCTTTGGTGGGAGCTCCCAACAAGGACCTCTACAAGTCTGGGACACAACACAAAGGGAGCTGAACTGAACTGACCTGAGCTAAGCTGAGCTTCCTGTTGTTTTGGTAAGAATGAGACAAGAACTCACCTCACTCTTTCTTTGGCTTTTGGAACTAACTACTACTACAGGTCCCAGTGGATGAAGTCACTGCTCAGACAAGTTCCTGAAGTATCAGAAATATCAGGAACCTAATTATATAAGAAATGGGCCATCGGCCGTCACCGTCCTTGACATGACACAAATGGTGTGGAGGACATATATAGCTGGTCCTTGTTTTGCATGCATTGCTTCAAGACTTGTAAGGGATTACATTGCATGTCCTGCTTTTCTCCTACTTCATCATCCTGTGCTGGAGAAAAGCTCGCCTCCCATGTCATACTTATTCTTTTAGCTAAACGCCTTTCAATTATTAATTTACTATTCATTATGTTCATAACTGCAATTACTTGAAAAAAAATCTCAAATTGGAGAGAAGACATGCATTTGCAGGGTTGACCCATTGGCAAGAAAATCTGGGCGGTGATCGTGTGAACCATGTGTGAGATTGCGATGTGTGTTTTTTACAAGTCCTGTGAGCGATCTGTCGTATTCCAGTTAATATTTCAATTCAAGGAGATTTATTAGTGAGATTGATAGTATTATATGGAAAAATTAAAATCATAGTTATATGTAATTTGGTGATTAAAAATAATTATTAAAATGGGATATGCACGTCGCTATTTCTTCATGTGTTTGTCCTGTTGGTTGCATCTCTTGTCTTATTTCCACTTGTTCACTCCTCATTGCTGAACTGCTTAGCTTCAAGCTCTATTATTGCCTTTTTCCTTCATTAAAATCAGAGGCCACGAATCAGATTTCAATTGGAGCTACGATTCATCATTAATTTTATATGTTATTAGTGTTCAATCACCCCAATAAATGTATATATATAATATGTATTGAAAGTTTGCAACATGGTTAAGACATTTATGGGTCCAGTAGAAGTGGACATATCAACAAAGCCTAAACAACAAATGTCCAGAAATATATTTCAATATAATCAGATCTAAACAGAAGTTACATTACACTGAGTTTGATAGCTTTAACCTGAAAAAATATGTATGAGAAGTTGAAATCCATGGAGAGGTGTCCCAAGGCAAAGCATGGATCGCCTACAATTCCTGAAACAAAGAGGAAAGCATAGAAAATAAGACGCATGAAAATTGGAAAAGGATTCGTCAAATGTACATGCGAGTACAAAATTGAAATAAGAATGGACTAAACGATAATAAATATGACCCTCAAAGTGGGCAATTATACATATATATATTCAATTGCCACATGGCTAACAAATTAGCTGAAATGTAAATAACCTTTATGATATGGACCCCAAGATTTCTTTTTTTTTTTCTTTCTTTAATCCTTTTTCTTTATTGTGGGAGAAATTGATGAAAGCATAATAAAAGCTATTCCTCCCTATATTTTGTGTCTACCACTTAACGTTTCTCTTAGCTGCTCCACAGCTAAGCTTCCCTCATGGAAAAGCATATCAACTTGGAGATTGATGCTCAAGAAAATCTAATCTCCTCATCTTCCACCACTTCCTCTTCCTCTTCCTCCTCTTCCATAACCTTTTCATGCTCCAAAGCCGAAGAAAACTGTGCAGCTCCAAAAGGCTCGTCAAGAAAAGCTCAAGATGAGAGCCTGATCAGGAAAAGGCCGAAGAGTGACAATGAGAACGGGAATAAGCACCCAACTTATAGAGGAGTAAGAATGCGTAGTTGGGGCAAATGGGTGTCTGAAATCAGAGAACCAAGGAAGAAATCAAGAATATGGCTTGGAACATATCCTACAGCAGAAATGGCGGCTCGAGCCCACGATGTAGCTGCTCTAGCCATCAAGGGGAGCTCTTGTTACCTGAATTTCCCGGAACTGGCTCACGAGCTTCCCCGTCCGATGACCAAGTCTCCGAAGGATATTCAAGCTGCCGCTGCCAAGGCAGCAAGCGTGCCTTTCCCAGAAAGGACGCAGTGCCAAGCCGAAGCCGAGCACATATCGGAATCAGACAATTTGACCTTGGACAACACGCAAGAATCAACGAGCTCTCCTTCCGCTGATCCTGATGATACATTGTTTGACCTGCCGGATCTATTCATCGACGGAGTTGATCAAAGGAATGGATTTTGCCAATACTCTTCATCGTGGCAGCTGTGTGCAGCGGATACCGGCTTCCGGCTGGAGGAGCCATTCTTATGGGAGTACTACTAGAGAAATTCTTTTGACACTAGAAAGTAAATAACTTAGAAAATTTGGATAGTTTAAACACCAAAGTGGCTGCATAGCTGATTCTATCAGCAGAAAGAAACCCAGTTGGGAAAAGTCTCATTTGAACCCATAATTTACTATATGCATTAACGGGGTTCTCTCTGGAATTGCAGAAAGATTACATTTTCCTGTTTGTCCCATGGAAACAACACGAGGGCGGTGAAACTTTACTGCACTGTAATATATGAGCACAATAAAGATGATAGTTTTCTTCTCTTTTCTTTTCTTTTCTATACCCTCACAATGTAAATAAATTTATAATAAATAAATAAACTTCTAAATTTTCCTAAAATAATTAACTTTCTTTATCAAGTTGAGACATATGGGCTTCTATGGAAGAAAAAGACCCTAAGTTTGAATTGCATCATATGGCAATGATTTCTTTAGAAGCTTTTCTTTTCATCCTTTTTTCTTTATCATCTTTATATTTTGATTACAAGGATATATAATATAAAACGAATTATTGTGTTCATATATAGAGAAAAAGATCTTGGTGGAATATATTTGGAAACATCACTTTTTCTTGCATGATTTGGGCAAAAGAACCTAATGTAGATTCCCAAGCTGTGTGGACATGTTTTTAGATGTCCAAACAAGGTGATAACACCATCTAACTAAAGTTAATAATTCTTCTTGTTATTTTTTTTTCCAAAGTAGCAATCTTTATTGAAAGTGTGATCAATTTAGAAAAGCAAGAGGGCCCTATCTCCCATTAGACTTATTCAATCCAATATGCATATGCATTATTATTATTATTAGTGACCATTGAGCTATTCTATTTCCCCATCATTTTTCTTACTTGCGTTTCCTTCTTTCATTGGCCACTCTTTTAGAACCCACAAAGCACCATCTCTTCCCCACATTTTCAATTGTTCCTCTCACTAACTATTTATTATTAATCCCTCAAATTATACAATTTCAGCTTGATGATTGTTATAGGAGGAAATAAACTAATACCTCAATTGAGCTTATCAGGACACATTAAGCATAACTCTGTTTGGGGGAATGGAAATTGTACAAGGAAAGAAAATACAGAGGAAAATGGTTTTTTTTTTTTTATTTGTTTGAAAAGGAAGGAAAATTAATGGAAACCCATAATGCCGATTGCAGAGTGATAAGGACAAGGTACTGAGATACAAAGAATTAGGGTTCAGATTTTGTCATTTTGACCTCACAAACATTACTTGCAGATAGATAATTATCAGTAACTCTACTCTTTTTTTTTTCTATATATATAATATCAAGTAGTGCCCACATGATAATAATTTTACGCCTGATTAAATCAAGCAATAATCTACCTGTTTCAATTGCAATTATTCATCAGTTTCCCAAACAAAGATTACGTACGTGTGAACCGTAATTTTCAAGCATTGGCCCTAAATTACCAGCAATTCCATTTATTACCCAGTACGTGTTGATTTGAGTTTAAATTGGAAACTTTACGTATTAAACTTGAGAATGTTGGGACATTAAAGGAATAGCGTGAAGAAGAGCACATGCATTAGAATCGTCAAAAGCAAAAGCTTGAGGTGGTCACGGACAAAGTGACATTGGAGTCTCTTCATGTTCATACATAAAACTATGAAAAGAAACATGGAAAGGGACATTGTGAAATTCATGTAATAAAAGATAAGTCTTAATGAATGAATTATATTTAGATTTTAAAAAGCTAAATAGTAATAATACAAAGTGCCCAAAAGATGGAGCAAAGAATCCAACCTTGTTTTTTCTTTTAAGTTGAAAAGAGCTGCATCAAATGCTTTCTACATGTGCTTCTTTTTTTTTTTCTTTCTTTTTTAAGGGAAGGAATTTGGGAGGGAGAGGTTTCTTATTAATGTACTAAAGCTGCTTATTTTCTAATTTAATTATAATTAAATGAAATTAAGTTGATGAACATGAGAATCTGGGAGAGTTATTTATGGAAAATATGAAAGAAGCTCACATGCATACTACAAATTAAAGTCCAAAGCTGTATTCGGTGCCAGTGGTGGCTCTGCCATCTTTTGATAATAATTAGTTATGAGTTAAGGTTTTAGGACTGGTTACAATGTAAACCCTTTCACAAAGCAATTAATACCATGTTTTAAATGTCATTTCTCACTATATCTCTCTCTTAATCAATACCATGGATTTTCTATTTCTAGATATAATGATGGTTTTGATGACAATTTTCTGACTGTTACTGATTTTAATAATGATCTAGCATCCTAAGTCCATAAAAAAAAATGCCAATGCTTTAAAACCTACAGAGATAAGGAATACTGACAAGAGGTAAAGATCATAGCCAGGTATATTTAAACTATTGTAGTCATTACATGGTAAATTTCTGTTAGAGTAATCATCTTCTGCAGTTGTTAGATAGTTAGCGTGCTTGCTGCTTGAATCCCTAGAGACCAAGACTGCAACAATAGTTGGACGTGATGAGAAGAGACAAGCCTTTCAAGATTGAGAATGAGACATCATCTTCTACGGCTATGCTGGTGGATTTTGGAGGAAAGTAAAGAGTATGGAATAGGGGCTCTATGAATAGCATTATCTTTTTTTTTTAAAGAAACGAATCATCTAAAAACATTATAAAATTAGTGTGTTATTGACAGAAAAGAAAAAGAAACAAAGGAGAGTGAGTTTATTGACATAAAACAAAGATGGCAAAGACGTAAAAGACAGCAGAGCTTCATGTACAAGGAATATACATTTGTTCGAATATTTCCATAGGGAAAAGGAGTGAGGAAGCCAACGTTCTTCTGTGTAAACTATAATTATTATGATTGCACATATATATATCAAAATCAGAGAGAGGAATGATTGTTCTTTCATAGGACAATTTGGATTGATGATTGGTTTGGTTATAATAATTGTAGCTCCTTCCATGTGCACCATTGTGTGACATGTTAATATCAGGAAGATAAGACCCTTTGTCTTATACTGAAACCAGACTAGGATTGAGGGCAGCTTTTGAAATGAAATAACAATGAGCAGACAGACTTGTTATCAATCTTCACATCTTATTCCCTTCTTTTAAATTATTAATAATAATTTCATCACTTTTTTTCGATTTATTAATTATTTCATTTCTTAAATAGTTATTATTTAAAATAATAAATATTAAATTATAGAGTCAATAGTTAAAAAAAAATTTAAATGATAATAGTTTCTGATTTTAATGGAAACCCACAGATTAATTCATCAATTTTGTGAAAAGACGAGATGCCAACAAAAAATATATATATAAAAAAGTTGTTCCAACTCAAGCATTAAAGTCTAGTCTGGAGAATCCAGTGCTATGCAAGACATTCTCCAGCGAAAACCAGCTATCAACAAAGAAGAAAAATGTACACCACAAATATGGTAAAACCAGACTTTGTGTCCTTATTCTGAGGAAAGATTGGCCATTAATACAAATAGAAAAGAAATGAGGGCCAACAAGTCCTTCTAGTGCTGCTATTTCTTGCATGTAGGGTAGAGAATAAAAATAAGAAAGAATGCACATAAAGCATTCAGTAACGCTATTGAACCCAGTTACCTTACCACTCAATTCCTTTCCAAATAAATATGCACATGAAAAAAATAACAATAACAAGCATCCGAGAAACCATAACTAGAGCCTTTATCATCGTAGTCCCATTCCACTTTCCAACTTTATTCAATTTGATGATTTCACATATCAAATTTCAAATTCATTAGGATGATTTCGTTATTCCAGTCTAGCCCCAGCCCTGCAAGAACCGCGTCAGTGTGAGCCGGCGAATAAGCAGCTCTTCCTTCGTGGTTTTGAGCTTGCATTTGCATTTGTACAACTAAAACGTTTTGAGGGCGGACTTGCTATTAAATGTTGATCGGAACAGGGTGAATGGGTGAAGAATGTTTTCAATGGGGTGATGAAAAAAAGGATAAACAAGTCCTTCCACTTAAAAACTAACAGCAAACTGGGCCAATCGACGAAAGAACTAATTTGTTAACTGAGTAAAAGTTTCAATACTAAATTGTTAACTATACTTCAATCGAAGATTAACTTGTGGATTTCACCATACTTTTGGGCCTTGGTTTTCAATCATCCTTTCTGACAAACATTTTTTTTTTAAGAAAAAGATAACAAAATCCACAATATCTAACCGCGTCATAGGACATCCATTCCCAAAGCAGTGCACTTGCAAAAGCTTAAATCAAATCAAATCAAATCATTGGCATGTCCTACATATTATTCCAACAATGAAAACTGAATAGCACAATCTGAATCCAGGAACGGAGGGCTTGAGGATCAATTTCCTTATTCACTTGTAAAAGAAAAAAAAAAAGATGCATACCATAGAATTACCTAGTAGAAAATAGTTCTTTCAAAAAATAATTAAAACATTCCAAAATTTTTCTTTCAGAAGCCTATACATAAAAGGCTGAAGGAATGGCTAATAACATTTTGCACAAACTACTATTATTATAAATATCAATAGTTTGTAAACTAGGAAGGAATAAACTAACGTTTCTAAAAATTCTAATGTACTAAAACCTGTACAGCAAAAAAATTTGGATATTTTCAGCGGATAGAGAAAACTGGTATCAACTACCAATGCAGTGTGCCAAGATGATTTGAACAACCTCCAAAGCCTTGGGCAATTCATCGATTCTGAATATCTGCAAATAATAAATTGAAAGATTCCAGTGGCTCTAAGCAGTTGTTCGAAGGAACCAGAATAAACACAATGAAATCGAGAAGCTAAGCAAAATCACAACCTAGACTCAATCTAAGATGATTTGAAGCGTTGATGAGTAGACAGGAGCGCCACTGTATCCTCTCATCATTCTTCTCTCAAAAATTATCTAACATAACAATAGACATGAAACTGTGGGATCCATAGCTCAAGCCTTCGCTCAAGCACACAGGTAAGTAAGAGCCAAATTTGATGACCGAGACCCATAAACAAGCAACCAGGAAAACTTATTCACATTTTCCATCTTAGATATAAACAGGTTTCACATCATTGGACCCAAAACTTGTTGCACATGCTGGACACTTTCGGTAACGATTTCCCATAATTCTTTGTACACATGGATTGCAGAACAAGTGGTAGCATTTTGTAATGACAACCTGATGAAGCAGAAATAGAAACATAGGAACTTCTTGTCAGTGAAGCAGAAAGAATAAATGTGACAATGTCGAGTCATTCAACCGTATACAAGTTAAAAATTTTTTATTAATTGTAATTTTCCTTGAGAAATAAGATATCATTTTCTCCTTTCCAATTTAAAGAGACTTCAGAACTATTGAGTTTATCTACTTCTAAAAAATTAGAAAACTTATTTTCTTGCTCTAACATTTCAAAATTTAAGAGAACATTTCTATTTACATAGATACATTTTTCTCAACTTTGTCATGATAGAAAACTGGAAACTAGTTTCCATAAGCAAAAGCACGTCCTTGACATTTTCAACAAGTAAACATAATATCAATGAATGATCAAGACAGCTTACACAATCTCTCTAAAGATACAAAAATAATATTATAAATATTTACTGTAGTAAAGTTACTCTATTTATGACCAGAAAATCACAGACCTAAGCTATGAAAACTGCCTCCCACGAGCCCATAAGTAAGGATGTTTTGTGAACTGGGTCACCTTTTAGTAAACAAACAGGCATAAACTAAGCAAGGAATAATTACCTCTTTAGGTCTTTCAAGGCAGATACTGCACTTCACAATGTCCCTGTATTCTTTTAGTTCCTGCTGAAGCTTTTCTACAACTGATGACCCATCAATCTGTGCTCGAAGACATGAAACCTTTCTCCTTGCTACTTCCACATCCTCTTCTATTCTTCTCTTGTCAAACCTGATAAATGAATAATGATGGATCCATGCTTTCATTGGAACAAATCAGAAAGGAAGAGGAAGTATCTTTCCTTACCTCTCTCTCTCTAGTTCTATCTGCAGTTCCAAAAGAGCCGTTCGACTTCTTCCAACCTTAGATTGTGAGTCCTCCAATGAGTCTCTCGCTTGATTAGATGATTTTCTCACATCTAATAATCGCTTTTGAGTATTTTCAAATGTACTTGAGTTTAGAAAGTTCTCTTCATTAAGTTTATGAACCTGGTCAAAACAAAATTTTAACTGCAAGACAGGCATTAATCAGTTAATAAATATAATCTCTCCACCTAAGGTGGCCCCACGACAAAAATTTTACATGAATAGATTAAAAAAATTTTAAAAAAATTAAAAAAAAGAACCTGATCTTCAATCCTTGCAGCTTTCACATTATAGAAATCAAGAGAAATATTGGCAAGCTGGATCTCCCTTTCCATGGTTCGTTTCTCCATGAGTAGAGAGTCCCGCAGCTGTCTGGCCCTCACACCCTCCAAAACAAGCTGCAACAAGACCAGAGAGACCAAATAAATGTTACTTTATGTCAACCCAAACTCATAATAAGCATGTAGTTCTTCACAGTTCACATGGATGCCGAATTGTATACACAAAAAAGACAAAACAGGCCTTCTCTTTATTTCACAGTAATCATTCCAAACAAAAAATTGGAATGTATGATGTAACTGAAATTAAGATTTATTTCTCAAATTTATCCTAGTCTTCATTTATTTTGAATGTTATGTCTTAGGTTTATACCCATCTAAAGTATTTAATATAATGGCACTGGCTACACATATGCCAATAAACAACCTACATGCTCTTCCAATAATAGTGTACACAACCAATCACTTAACACATTAGCATGTGTTATAACTTTTACAAAAACAACTAAAACACAGAACTGTAAATTTAACACATAAATCTTTGATTGAGAGCCAGTGTACGTATTGAAATTCAAATTTTAAGCGCATCTCAAACTATGCATACACATAAAAGAAAAACAAAAAATTGACAATGGAATACCAATATCATGCCCAACAACAAAGCAAACAAGTAACCACAAAAGAAGACCGTAAAGATGCGCATTTTTTAAGTTGTCCAAAACTGAATGTCACTTCAATAAATTTTTAAAAGATGGCCAGGTGCTTCTGAATAGCCAATCACCTTAATATTATAGTCATCTCTCTCTGTGATTTGCTGCAACAGATGCTGGTTTTGTGTTTGCATGTCATCATATGCTTGTCCAATTGTCTGAATAAAAAGTGAAAACCAGATTAATGATTTTCATCCATTGCCATGATAAAACAGAACAAAGAGCAAAAGACCAATAAATTTTAGCTGCAAACCAACCTCTATTTCAGACAAGTAGGCCTCATTTTCCTCACTTTTGGATTTTAGAACATCAGAGAGTCTGGACATATCCCTGAAATAGCAATAAAACAACACTTTCAAATCTCTCATTTAAGTAAATATCACATGATAAAGATCACATGATAGTTCCCCAGTAAACCAAAAAAAGCAAATAAAGTGCTCATTCAACAAAACTCCAGCCTTTAAGAAATCTATTAAAAGACATAGGTAATTGATTCATTTATCTAGAAAAGAGAATTCATTTGCTTGCTTGTCCAAAAGACCTTTTTTTAGAAAAAAATTGTGGAAATTTGTTAATTCAAGACAAGCAGAAATCCTTGAAAGTTTTAACAGAAATGGTGTACGCATCATGCTTTGAACACAAATAATTTCTTTCATACTAGAAAAGAAACTAAAGTTGATCCCATTGAAATGTCAATTGAACATCTAGGATCAAAATAGAATTCGCTTTCTGCAAAAAGTTAAATCTTACCTTTTGGAAGCTTCCAATTTCTGTCTCAGGTCAGCAATCTCAGCTTCTGTTGTGGCGAGCCTCTGCTGGGATATGGCCTCAGCTTCATTAGCTGTCTTAACTCGTAATTCTAAATTTTGCTCATCAAGAGAGGACTTCAAACTTTGAACTTGAGCCCATGCCTTGTATTCAAGATCTCTGGCTTCCTCAATATCCCTGCATATGCAAAATAAACTTCTGATGTAATATAGGTTTTCACATCAAGCCAACCATGACAAGAAGATGGGGCACATGAGCGGTATGGTAAGAGTTCTTCATCCTAGTGGTACAAGACCCATAGCTATCATTATTAGCAGGATAGTGGAAAGGAAGACTCATCACAATACCACTTAAGCTCCAGAGTTCATTTTA